>JACEGR010000385.1:0-280382 GCA_014170235.1 Listronotus bonariensis | reverse complement strand
TAACATTTTTTTATAACATTAACAAAGAAATTAAATAATAATAATAATAACACTGATCGACAAATTATCAATTTTTGTAAGCTCATAAAATAAGTTAAACTGACGTTGAGAGAGCATTATAAAACATTTACACTGGTACTAATTTCATGTCTTTGTTGGCTCGGGGTTTTTCTGAATATCTATAAAGCTCAGTTAAAAGTTTATTTAGTATAATAATAATAAGTAAACACGCAATTTTCAAGTTAAAGACTTGAAATTTTGCACAGAAAAGGGTCTCCACGGTCTCCAGAAGCCTATTGAATTTGTGTACCGTGGGTCCCACTGTTTCGGTACCAGCGCCATTTTTCGTTAAAAAAACAAGTTGTTCCTAGGAAACACGCTAAAGGTCATTTTTCTAAGTAAGCGACTCGAAATTGTCGGTACGTATGCAATGCAAATAGCCTTCCGAAGCCCATTAAAATTGAATATCGTGGGTGGTACCGTTCGAGTACCATTGCCTTCTGCAAAATACATGGTAATTTTCGGAGGCCATTTTGACCATCAGGACCCAAACTACTTTTTAATCAAAACATGTAAATTCTATTGGAAATATCTAGTAGGATAATTTTATAAATGGTCTTCTGAATTCTTCTGATTTCCTTCTAGAAATGGCCGAAATATTAAAAAAAACTAACAAGTTTAAAATTTAGATCAGTTTTAGCGGTTTTTATTTATTTTCTTAAAAATTTGACCCTGTATCAAAAATATAGTAATTTTAATGTATTTTTAGCATAAAAATTTATTATTTAAAATATAAAACGTAATTCTACTATTTATACAGAGTGTTTTATAAAGCCTGAAAGTTTTCGATTTTTTCGAAAAACAGGACATTTTTTACATAATTTTAATTAACACAAAAATGTTTGAAGCTAAAATTCTAAAATTATTCTGACATATAGCTCAATGAGCATGTCCAAAATTCAAGTCGTTAGAGCAAATACTTTTAGTGATACGAACTAAATAAAACAATTATGAAAAGTATAAAATATTGATACGATACTAATTAATATACTATTTAAACTATGTATTTGCAACAAATTTAACAATCAACATGTTTAAAAATGCTGTTGTTTGTTTTTATACATTATTGTTATGTTTATCCGCACAACCGAAACATGTTTCAATTTGCATTGGTAGTCGCAAGTCAAACTAAGCCAACTATGAAATGTATAGGGTTTATAAGTACTCATCAAATATTATCTAATAATACAACTCATTATTGTTGAGCAAAAACCTTAATGACCAGTATAATTATTTAATAAAAAGTACAGACTCGGTTTGTAAGGGGTTTTTAGGAATTCCTAGGATTGATAAAATAGAATATTTCATTTATTGATATTTTCAATAGAGGTTTTAAACTGTTACCATCGCTGTGCCAATCATATTTTTGGTACTTACCATATTTAGTGGGTATAGATATCTTAAGCTCTTTTTGCGTCTTACCTGTAAGAAACAACTTATATTAATTTTTATGGTAACATGTTAAAAACACATATAAAAAAAAAATAAAAAAAAACACGGCTGCTGCATTAATTGCAAGTTGCCTTAAAGTCAAGACAATTTATATACGCTTAATCTAGTATCCTTTATTTTACGGTAAATCTTATTTATAGTTTTGCAAATAATAGTACCCCATACTAAAACTAAAGTCGTATTTTTGGTAACTTTTAATTATAATTTAAAAAATATGCGCAGTATATTGCAACTCTGACGCAGCGCAGTGCTGGATTAAGCTTGAAGTAGTGAAGCGACCGCTTCAGCGCTGGAAAAAGAGGGGCGCAAAAATAGGGTGCAAGAAAGCAGTAAGTACTGGTATGAAATTTTATAGAAGGGCAAAACGTGAAGAAAAGGGAAAGGGGCTTTTTTTGCTCTTTACTTTTCTTTGGGACGATTCTTTGTGGATGACGAGGCGTAAAAGCGCATATTAACGTGAATAAAGGGTGTAAAAATGCAAAAAACTAGACAAGGGCACCTTTTTGAAGGGTAAGGATCGTTCTTTTTGCTCTTCAACTTTTGCAGGAAAAAATTCCCATTTTCTGTTTATGAATACCAAGAGGGGCGTAATATTTATAGTTCGCTTCACTTTAAAAAAGCTTCGTCTGGTACTGACCTGATGTAAACAATATCAGGTAAGCTCACCAAAATATTTGTTTATTTTATTGCTTTACAAAAATGTCATGTTTGCTATTAAGAAAATATTCTGATTATTCTTATCTGCTACATAGTATACAAGGTGTTCTTAAAGTTAAATCATTAATTTTATTAAACGATTTTTGGTACATTAAAGACAAAAAAGATATAGGGTGTTAAACTATTTAAGAGTCTTTATAATTTTAATAACATTTATTTAAAAAAAATGTGTTAGTGTAGATATAAACTCTATTTAGTATAGTGTTTGTTGTTGTGAAATAATTGCCAAAAAAATATATTTAAAAAATATATTTAATCTTCTTATGGTCCAGTGGTTTACAAAAAGTACATTTTTCACAAAAAAACTAAGCCATATATAAAATAATATTAAAAAACTACATTTTTATTTGATAAATTTAAAGAATATATAAAAAAGTAAACAAATGTCAGTTTGTTTGTCTAAAGCCGCGTCCAGACTTCCAAAAAATTCGCTGCGCTGAATACCGCGCCACATAGCCCCCTATAGCGCGGACGTGGACGTGGATGGAATTCACGTCGTTTTAAGGGCTTGACGAATGATTCTACGGTAATTCAGAGCTTGCTGGTTTTCTTGCATCAAAGGTGCGCGCAAATAGGTTGGTTAGTTTCGACGAATTTTTTCGAATTGTTGCATGTCCGGACGCGGCTTAAAATATTCTTCAAGGTGCCGAACGGAGAGCAACAACTGGACTTATAATTTTAATTAGGTTATTGCTTTTACACCCTTTAGGCTCTAAATAATACAGGTTGATTAAAAAAGTAAAAATTAATATTTAAGATATTTACCAAGAAAACCAATTCCTTTTAATAAGTTTAACGTCCTGTATCTTAGATTAAAGAATTTGCAATTTTAAAAACAGCGTATTAGCCATAACTGCAATGAACTAGATTGCGTAATATCTCTTAAAATACACATGGTAGGACAAAAGTATGATTTTTTTAAATGAGAACACCCTGTATAATATCATCACTAACAAAAGGATCTTTTAAAGAGCTTTAAAAAATCTACATTTGATATATCTATCTTCATCAGCTTCGAAATATATCCATCCAAATCTAAAGATATGTAAGTGTAAATTATCAGTATGTTGGTATGGTTATGATTAAATAATTGCTCAATAATTTGATTTGTAGGACCATATTTCCAAAACCATTAAAGAATAGACCCATAAAATATGATATTTATGTAACGCTTTAAATTATCTTTTAAATGATCATTAATATACAGATTGTTCCATTTAAAAAATCATATAAAAGAACGAACAAAGTGGGAAGTTCGGGGCCTGTCCAGTTGGACCGTATAGGGATGCATACGCGCGGAACCACGAGTTTCTCTGTTGGGAACCGTAAGTGGAGGAACTATACTGGACAATTCTTCAGAGCAGAAGCCATGGAAGTACCTATAAAAAAGTCGATAGATCCCCCACAGCTCGACGATGGGCAAGAGGGAAGCCTTTCTGTAAGTGAAGGATCATTAATGAGACGAATAGCTCTTCTTTGAATAGAATCAAGAATGCTTAGGGTTGTGGGGGACGCCATGCCCCAGATATGAGAACAATACTCCAAGGGAGGTCGGATTTGGGACACATATAAAGTGTATAAATTAGAAGGGGAAAAATACTTTTTGGCTCGAAAGAGAAATCCAAGCTTTTTGAAGCTGCCGTGGCTATAGATATAATGTGTTTATGCCAGTTAAGGTTACTTTCAAATGTGACGCCCACAAGATTGAAGGTGTCTTTGCTCTCTAAAACTTGGTCCGCTCATAAGTAGAGGATGAGTATTTGGTAACTCTTTTCGTGACAAGGAACATGATTGTGTTTTGGATGCATTAAAGTGGACGAGATTTTTGCCGCCCCCATCCAATATTAAATTAAGGTGGTGCTTTTATTAGGTGACCTACATAAGCTATAATAAAACGCAAATAAATTATTCTTTTAAAAAACTGTATTAGAATGTGACAATTAGTTAATAAATACACGCACCATTTCTACATATGAATTTCCGATTTACTCCCGCATATGATGTTAACTGCGGTTTGTATAGGACCTCAAAACCAATTAAATTCATTAATAATCATTTGGGTGTCTCTCTCTCTCTCTCTCTCTCTCTGCGATTTAAAATTGCAATCGTTTTCTGCTAAAAGTCAGAATAAAACCACTTTGAACTGAAATAACTCCAGCACCAATTGAATAAATTCATTAAAGTAATCCGCTTTTGCTGTAAAATATTCATGCGAATGGAAACAAACAGGTGTAAACAGTGGAACACTTCTATTCTTAAATTTATTGCCGATCGGATTACCAGAACTTTTTAACGAGATCATTAATTTATAACTGAACGTTTATTTTCATACAGAAATTTAAATATTTTTTCTTTTAAAAAAATCCTTCAATAATTTTGTTTTTCTAATAGTAAATTTTTCAACTAATACATGTTCCTAGAATTTTCGATTTTAAAGTTTTCTTCAATCTTTTGTTTTACCCTCTTAAGTTTGAACATAACCACGAAAAAGTCCACCCAAAGATTTTTGCAGATATCTTTATGTTTTGCGGATATCCAGATTACAAGAAACCTGGTTTTAAATAACATTAGGGAGAGATGAGGCATTCACTGACCTCCGTCCTCGGAGGGCTTATCTTAAAAACTCTGACGTCGTTTGAGCTTGACGTATAGGCAAACAAATGATTATTTATTAAACTATTACCCATACCAAGATTTGTTATTATCGAGAGAAAATTTTAAAAATGGCACTTAAAAGTAATCTTTATTACAAATTAACACTTCTGTGTGTTAAACTTTTGAAGCAATGTTTTCCGTCCATGACTTTATCAATCTTCTATGCATTATATACGTTTCTTTTAAAGTATTTAGTTTTTACAAATAATTTAATCTTGTCGATTAATAAATGAATAAAAAGGTAGGTAGATTATGTAAGTTGTTTTACTAAAACTCACCTAAAGAGCATCTTAGTACGATGTATTTGGGGTTTTGCTCAATAGCTAATAAAAAACAAAAAGTACAGGGTGGCGCCTTTTCGTTGACCTTGCAGGGTATAGCGAAAAGTAAAAGAGATAAAACAATTCTGGCTGCGCAATCTCGATTTCAATTTTTGAGACAAATTTAATGGAAAAAGTAAACCATGGCTAACTTGATTCGTTTTGGGGATACAGAGTGTTTCTCAAATTTTGTCAATTTGGCCAGGCACTTGTAACTCGCTTGATATTAGAGATAGAAGTCAAATGTAAATAGAAAATTTTCAGGGATTATTACGTAAAATTCAGTGGCGTTCCTGTATTTTTTCCATTGACTTTTATTTTGAAGTTATAACATAAAGTTGGGTTTTTTAAAAGGAACACCCTGTATACTTTATCACCAATAGAAAGGTCTCTTAAAAAGCTATAAGAAATACCACAGTAATATATACATATATTTTTCAATTGTTTTGGAGATATGGTCATCACCAGGATTTTATTTAACGAAACACCCTGTATACTATATTACCGTTGCAAAGATAATTCAAAGAGGTTTAACAAAATACCATATTGGATATATTTATCTTTTATAGTTTCGGAAATATGACCATATAAATCCAAAAATAGTAGATACCCAAGCAGCAAGCTGACGTCATTATGAAGTCATTTTTAAGTCAGTTTCGGTCATTTTTGGTCATAGGACGTCATCAGACCAAAATTATGACGTCATTTTAACGTCATTTAATTAACGTGTTTCTGACGTCGTTAAAGTGACGTCTTTTCGTCATACTAGCTCATAAAAATCTAATGACGTCATGTTTTGAAAACCCGCCAGAAAAATTTTGTGACATTATATGATTCGTGTCAAAACCCAACCGAAATATCATATGACAGAAAAATAAGACTAATAATTTTACAAAATTTAAATAGGAAAAAAATCTACCGATAGATGGTGTAATGGACAATAAACTACTACTTTTATTCAACATCTCCGCTTTTTATCGCCTACACCGTACCGATGAGACCAAAATAGTTCGAGACCAGCCTGCGGTTAGTGATCTCAATTAGCTTTGAAAGAAATATCTTTGGCTAGTGTAAAAATCTGCATCTCCGGGTTGGACAGTGTCTCGAGAGATGCGACCTTGCATTACTTGCTTGCAAGGAAAATGCAAGCAGTAAGGAGTTTTTTCCTATTTCAATTTTCAAATAAAATATCATATCATTTTAACTTTTTTTAAAAAAGTATATGCGTCAATTTTTCGTCATCTTAAAGACGTCATTAACGAGACGTCTTTTGTCTGTGACTTAGGGGGTCAATTTAACGTTATTTTGTCGTCATCTTATGACGTCTTTGCTGACCAAATGTGACCAGAAATGACCAAAAAGAGAGGTTAATAAGACGTCTGCTTGCTGCTTGGGTAATCGTAAATGTGGTAAATATTATATATATTATAAAAGTCAATGGAAAAAATTTTGGTACGCCACTAATCTCTACGTAAAATTCCCCAATACTTTCATTTTTACATTTTTTCTCTACCGCTAATATCAAGCGAGTTACAAGTGCCTGGCCAAATTGACAAAATTTTAAAAATACTCTGTATGTCCAAAACGAATTAAGTTGGCCATGATTTGCTTTTACCATTAAAATTTTTTTTGAAATTTTGAAACAAAAATTGTGTTAAGTTGTAATTAATACGATTTAAACAAATATTTTAATTTATAATTATACAGTGTGACTGATAAAGTTGGAACTATATGAAAAACTTATTTTTGACTCATTTAAAAAAAAATATTCTGTATGAAAAGTTCTGCATGGTCCAAAAATCAAAAAGCAACCATCAGATATTAAATTGTATCAGTCATCTACGAGGTCTGATCAAACATGTTATTTTTGCTTAGGAGTAAACTACCTGTATTTTTGCAAATATCGAAAATTTTTAAAAAGAATAGACGTTAAAATTACTTTCAAATATGCAATGTTGTTTATTTATAAAAACATTTTTTAAAATTAAAAATGGTTAAAATTTAGGTTTGTAGTGCAATACATCTTATAATTTTAAATTTCATGGGACAATTTAAAATAAACTTTTTAATTTATTGTTAGCAAAACAAGAAAAATGTGCAATTCACTAATGGACAAACTTAAATTTTCTCGATATACGCAGAAAAAAAATTTAAAAAAAATCTAAATAGACAAAATTGCATAGTAAGAATAGTATTTTTATTTTAAATATATTTTTTTATAACAATTTTCTATATAACCAAAAATTAAGGTACCTTGTAGATGACTAACACAATTTGATATCTGATGATTGTATTTTAGGTTTTGGACCAAGCAGAACTTTTTTAAGGAATACCTTTTTTCCTAAAATAAGAAATATGTAAGTTTTTCATATGGTTCCAACTTTTCAGAAACACTGTAATAAAAGCAAAAAAATATCATGTGTATTCAATTAAGTAATTTACACTCTGTACAACAAAAGATCCTCATCAAAATTTAAAATATTATTATGTGGGTCTTAATACATCAAATCACTCAAAATGGGGGATCAAAGTTTAAAATTATTTCTATAGCTTTCCAACTGAATGAATACTTTTGACGAGGGTTAACAAGCTTTCCTGTGTATTATACATTTTTATTATAACGTAAAAATTATGTTTATGCTTGCTTATTCATGGTAAATTTGTTACGTGAAGTATGGCCTTATTTATATCTACTTTAAAATACAATAAGGAAACTAAATATTTATTATACAAAAAAAAATTAAAGTTTTTTATTAATTATATCAGTAGTAATATATAAAACATATTTATGTCCAGGGGCGTAGCAGCCACAGAAGGGAAGTTGACCACTTCCTTGACTTGGCGCCCCTCTTTCCATGAAATAGGAATCCTTTTAAAAAATCTTCTATTTTATATTACATATATTATTCACAGAGAAAAAAAAGCTTCTAATAGGATTAAAATGTCGCCAGAATGCATTGGTCCGCATTTATCAGACCTGCGGCTTAAACTGCTACTCAATGCAAAAAATGCTGCAAGTTATATAAATCACAAATTTAAATTTTTGTAGTGCATAATAATAACACAAATATCGTAAGCAATTAATTTAATAAAAATGATGCAGTTTTCAATTTAGTAATTTGTAAGAATTATTAAATAGTATCCTAAAGAAAAGTGACAAAAGGTTTAATTTGTAATTCTTTCTTGTTATTTATAAATATTATACGAATAATTTCCGAAAATTAAGGGGGCAGTCTAGCCTAGAAATTTATTTATTTTTTCATTATTCGATAGATTAGGTATTTAGAAATATCTCCCAAAAACAATTTTTTAAAATTTAAATTATTTTTAAAGTTACAGCTGTTATAGTAACGTGGCAACTAGACCAGTTTGAGGAACGACCCTAACAATAGGCGATTGTAGGGCGGGCTACCGGTATGCATAACTCTCTCTCTTTTTCGCCATTCTGTCTGAAACTTAACGCAGTACTTTAAACGCATTTTTCTCGAAACTAATTTTTTCGATACGGTTGCCATGATATTTCAAGTTCTAATCAACCGATTTACTTAAAGTTTGGCATGAGGATTCTCTAAATATATTTTTAATTGCGTAAACTACTAAAAACTAAAAATTTTAAATTTGTAATATTTTAAAAAAATTTAAGAAAATTTTTAAAACTAGTGAAAAAATCGTCCCTATTTTTGAATAGCCACCATTTATATAAAAAAACATTTTTACTTTTGGTGATTAACGCGATAATTATATTCTTATTATTTAAAAATCTGTCAATTTTTTATTTTTGAAATTACCATGACGGTAGAAATCACGGCGGCGTGGACATGGCGATTTTTTTCTCCCTCCACTTTAAGAACACATAACTTCATAAATAATATATTTTTTAAAAGTTTGTGTACTTTGATGTAATGTAAAATTGATGTAAAAATATCAAATGTTTTTTTAGTATTTATTTCAGTCAACCGGCCAGTTCAAAGGGGTCAATAGAGCTGAACAGGGTCAGCTCGACCAGAACCAAAGCGGTCTCATTCTTTCTACATAAATTTTAGCGTGTACCCAATATTGATTAACAATAAATTACAAATTTATAAGAAAAATATGATGTCTCCATCAAAATAACGTTTAGTTTTGATCACATCAACTTATGTTACCAAACACTTTGTTAATAAACGTTAAACAGAAGCTTACAAGAGGTCATGACACATAAATCTCATTTAAATCGCTTATTCAAGACCTGCAAACATTTTTGTATTTGCAAATAATCCAAAAATTATAAAAGTAAGTGCCCAAATTGGGGTACTTGCTGTAAAGTTATTGGCAAAAACAAACAAAAAAAATGTTTTGGTATGTTGTTTAAAAAAAAAGAGTTTAAGAAGCTTTTCTGAAGATTATTTCTAAACATAAGGGGTTTCTTAAATAAACGATTCAGTTGGATTTCGATGCAAAATTTAAAAAAAAGAATTTTTAATTTAAAAAAATAAGATTATAAATAACCGCAGCCAAAAATAAAGAACGACGTGTTTAAGCGCTTTTTCAAAAACCACTAAATTTAAAATAAATTTGTTCCAATCGACGCGACCGTTCTATATAATGTGTTAATTTAATTTTACCTCATGTAAAATTGAAATCTTTTGTTTTAAGGAAATAATTTAAAACAAAACTTTGTATTTAAAAATACAGGCGCCCCAAGAGGATTCGCCTCTCTCGCCCCTAAACCGCGGCTACGCCAATGTTTATGTTTTGTATCTTACTGTGAAAAAATATTAAGGGAAAACAAGTTCAAGACATTTTTTTATACCATAACTTACTAAAAAGAAAACAAAACAAAAATTTCCCTATTTAACAACCTTTATAGCTGTAGCGGCTTTTAAAATCTTTAGGCTAAAAAAATCCTGTACATCGTGTCATATAACAACGAACATAAGTTCACATAATATATAAAACTTTTTTATTAATAATTTTACGAAAAAAGTTATTCTTTATAAAAAGTTCTGCATAGTCTAAAAACCCAAAATGCAATCATCAGATATTAATATTTTGCATTGGTATACGAGGTATGTCAAAAATGATTAATTATGCTCAAGAGGAAAGTACCCTTATTTTTATAATATCGAAAAAAAAATTAAAGAAAAGATGTTTAGGTATAAAAATACTTTTTAAATATGCAAATTGTTTTTTTAAGAATTTTTTTCTGCGATGACGAGCGTTTCTGTGACTTTTCGCTTTTTTTCCTGTTCTTAAGCTTTCTTTACATATTACATTTTGAAATAAGTATGCACTAATGTATAAACTAAAATTTTTACCCTTAACACATAAAAAAATATTTAAAAAATCTTTTTAATGAATAAGTTTGCATATTTGTTATTTTTATTCCTAAACATCTTTTCTTTATAAACATTTTTTATATTATGAAGAATAAATGAACTTTCCTCTTAAGCAAACGTATACCGGGTGATGCATCGCCGGGCGGGACGTAGGAGATCCCATGTAATTTTTAATGGGGTCAATTATTGGCTCCCCTAATTATTTTAGAGAAAAATTCTATAAAAGTTTATTGAAGAGCATGCAAATCTACGTCCATGGTAAAAACTTAAGATTTTTCGGTTAACCCATTTGCTAGTTAGATGCTAATATATTTTAAAAAATTGTTACATTATTAGCGCCTCATCTTTATGAACAACAATAAAAATACCAGTTACAACTTTAATCTTTTCACTGTACAATTTATTGATAATAATAAAGCACTACATTTCAAAATGACAACGTTATGTCATGCTAACTGGTATTTTTATGGTTGTTCATAAATATCAGGTGATAATAATTAAACAATGTAACAATTTTTCTCTAAAATAATTAGGGGAGCCAATAACTAACCCCATTAAAAGTTACATGGTATTTCCTATGTTCCGCTCGGCGATGCATCACCCGGTATATTTTGATATGCCTTATAATACCACTGCAAAAATTAATATCTGATGATTGCATCTTAGGTTTTAGACGATGCAGAACTTCTTATAAAGAACAACTTTTTTCGTAAAATTCATAATAAAAAAGTTGTTCATATAGTGCAAACTTAAGTAGACACGCTGTATGTATATGCCCCTAAGAAGAAAACTCAACTCTATAAATATCTTAAGTTCTTTTATATGGACAGCATTAATAGGGTTTCTTACTTTATCTTAATAAATCCGGATATAGGTTAAATCCCGAGGGATTCGAGACCGCACCAGACAAGATAAATCAATATTCGCTCTTCCTACTCAAATTTAGTTCGTAAACCTGCTCATTAACAAAACATTAAAATTGAGTTCTTTTTATATTTTTTTCTCATATGTTATTAAAATCTTGTAAGCCCTCTAATTTTTTTATTTTTTAATTTTTATCACATAAGTATGCATGGTTTCTAAAATTCAGTTGCATTTTTATTACTTCCGGTTTAGCCGGAAACAACAAGTAGTTTCTTATTTTAAATGAAACACCCAATATAACTGGCCTTTAGATTAAAAATTAAAATTTTGAGGTAATATTTCAATAGTAGCAAATTAACTGTTAGTGTACACGAAATACTACTTTTTAAATAGGTAAAAATATAGGTACCGGGTATTTCCTTTAAAATGAGAAAGGTAAGATCGTTTCTGGCTAAACCGAAAGTAATAATAGATAACTAAATTTTTAAAACAACTGTTCTTCTGGGCACAATGTCCGCTCGCCTATAATTTAGAGTTATAGAGCCTTAGAGTTGGAGATTTGCTAAGTTGAGATTTTGAGTACTTCCCATGGTTTTAATTTATTTTCTCTCTTACCAAAGCATTTCCAAAACATCTTTTAATGAACAACTATAGGCTATATTATAGAATAGTAAAATATAGGAAAATATTTTATACAGGGTGTTTCTAAGCAAACGAAAAAAATTATAGAAGGTTATTCCTTGTTCAAAATTAAGGGTTGTTTGCTTTATAAACATGGGGTTTAAAGTTAACCATTAGGGAGATATGGCAGTACAAAAATAGCGAAAATATGGGGTTTTTATTTTTTATATGTTAAACTAAATCAGCTAGAATAATAAAATTGTACGAAAATATTGAAATATTGAAAATATACTGAATATTTTTGCACTTTTTGGAATAAATGAAAGTGGTGGAAATAGACTACCTCTATCGTTCTTCCCAACCAAATTTAAACAGAAACTAACGCGATCACCTTAAAAATATAAATTTAAATAGCCCAATATATTTAGAAACCCTTTTAACTCTTTTATTTTTTTCGTTTAACTTAAAAAAATAAAATGTAAACCAGAACGAGTCAGGACGGGAAAATTTATTTTATAAAAGAAATCTTTTGCTGTCACCTATTAAGGCATTTGTTATATTTTTTTCCTTTGACATTACTTCGTAGTTAAACACAATGCTCTTTTTGTTATTAAGTTTAAAAATAAAGAAATTTTTTCGCGATAGCCCCCTAATGGTTAACTTTTGACCCCATGTTTATAAGGCAAACTACACTTTATTTTTAGCAAGGAATCACCTTCTAAAATTTTTCGCATTTGTTTAGAAACACCCTGTATAGAATATTTTTCCTGGCAGTGTCGTCGCACCATACAAAATTATTATTAAGCTGCCTAAAATTCTTAAACTCCAAAACTAAATTTTTGATGATAAAATGAGAACAAACGGTTATATTTTATTATTTTTTTAAATTATGATTGTGCACACTTACATCAAAGATATAAACACATTTTAGCATCGTCAAAATATACAGGGTAAAAAAACAAGCTGTGTTAGAACTATACGTTTACTATGCCACTTCAGTTAGGTAAATAACGAGATAAGTTTTGTTAACTTATTAAGGCGTATCCAGCTTAAAAACAGAGGTATTCCTATATAAACAAATGGGGCCAAAATATACAAGGGACAAATTGTGCAAAATTTTTAAATACCTTATTATTCTTACATTTTCGGTATAGGGATCAGTATAAAAATCTATGTTGTGTGTGTGTGGTTGGGTTTTATGGCACTGTTATGAAACCAAATAGCCAGATGAAAATCTAACTTATTTTTATTTCTAAAATCCAAAAATGTACCATTATACAGGATGTTCCGTTTAAAATAGATTACTAATTTGCATCCTAAAGTAGGTTAAAAATAAATATTATTCTATAAACACTTTAAACAGAGTGATTCTTGGCAAAACATGTTCTAAACATTTTTTTACACTAACACACACTAAATGTAAAGTCAAATATCTAGAAAATGCTGCATATTGTGAAAAAAGTCATAATATATATATATATATATATATATATATATATATATATATATATATATATATATATATATATATATATATATATATATAGAGTAGATATATATATATATATATATATATATATATATATATATATATATATATATAAATATATAGAAAAAAGATTCTAGCATAAAAATTAAGTGACGTATAATAAAAAAGGTCAGTTACCAATTACTAACTACTAATTAAAATTGTCCTTAATTATTTTGCAGTTCCCTGTATTAATAATACGTTCCAAGAAGTTTGACTAATATTAAATGCCTAATTTCGGAAAACTTTGAGCTTAAAGGGAAAAAAATTTACAATTTTTCACTCTTTATTTCTAAATAACTCCGAAAACACTAAAGATAAAAAAGCGATAAAGTCCTAAATCGTAGCTTTTATAATGACTAAAATTTTTCTGTGTCTAGATTTTTCTTAAAGTAAATATTTGGCGAGAAGTTTAAAAGCTTAATTTGTGAACGAGCACCACCTTTTTCGAGCCTTTTAAACTCACTCTATCTAGAAACCAAAAGATCTTAAGCCATTTTACTTACACAGAGCCCAGTAGCTCTAAAAAACCATTTAAAATGTCTAAAATAAAACTTTCTATTATTTAAAATGAAGGAGATACATTACAAAAATTAATCAATTTTCTTTGAAATTCGAATGGCCACATCAGAGCATAATAATTTACATAATATTTTTGAAATTGGGCGTTTCAAAACTTTTTGGACATTTAATTAATACATATATAAAGAGAATTGTAAAAAAGTGAAGGTCAGCTTTAATTAGGGGTTAGTTATAGGATTGTGTTTATTAATTTTTTCGTAGAAAAAAATAGTTACTAACATTATTTTTATTAAAACTCACTTAATTTGTATGCTAAAGTCGTTTTTTTCAGAAAAAAGTCTAATTATGTACTTTAAAAAAGTTTAATACATTTTCCTTAAAAAATGCAGTATTTTTCCGTTATTTGACTTTCAATCTATCAAATTTTGTTTTTGACAAAAAAGCCAACAATTACCACTCCATATTTCAGTTCGTATTGGTCGTAAATAAAAATAATTTTGCAGTTATTTGCGAAAAACCCATTCCGACAATTTTTTCGTCGAAAATTGTTACTTTTAATCGCAAATAACTTGAAAAATATTAGCGTTATAAAAAAAATGTAAGGAAGTTTTCTTGCTAAGATTAATTTTTTTAATTGATGATAAAAACCACTCCTAGGAGGGGCAAGGGGGTAGCAACCACTCCCAGGGTTTTGGCGCCCTTTGCCTCGATATAGGTTATGATCCTTGGGCTATTCCCTATCTTTTGTTAAAATTTCAAGTAAACTCATGCAGGATTAAAGAATTGCCAGGTTTTACCTTTTTTGAGCTTCATTTCCTGTACTAATTACATATGTGTATCGTAGTAAGGTTTGCATTTTTACAGAAGAAAAAATAGATCAACCTGCATTCAAAAAGTTTTTTGACGATTAAAAGATTAAAAGCGGTTTCGCAAAGCACAAATCAGCTAAGTTAGCATTTTGGCTTTATTGTTTATATTGAGTGATAGTTATAGGATCGATTAGAGATTGAGTTTGGAATTATTGACGGTGGACGGCGTTACCCGCTGGGCGGGGCTTCTCAGACCATAACTACACGCTTTTTTCAATAAGCATCACATTGGTTATTGATAGTAAGTTGGAGTTAAACACTAATAATTAATTTTTTTTTGATTATTACATAGGTATTCCCGCTAAAATCTTTTATGCTTTTTTTCCTAAATTTTATATAGCATTTTAATAAAACTGGTTTAAAATTACAAACAAAATTATTTGTAGTGTAGTTTATTATTTTCGAATAACGTCGTTTTCATTTAGTTAATATTAACAATTGATCAAGTTCAAATATACACTTTATCATTTATGTCTGTTGTTATTAAAATGATAAATGCAAATATTTCAGAGTAATTTATTAACAAAAGCTTAGTGGGAAGTTAAATTGGCACATTTAATATAAATTTGTAATAATTTATAACAAAAGAAACATGGACTGTTTTTATTAGGGCGACAACTTTAAAGGTATTTATCATGTTGTTAGCTGTAAACAGTGCACGAGTTATTTCTATTTTACAAATTGTGTGATTTTTTTTTTTAGTTTTGCCGTGCTTTACTATACTAAGTGTGTAAATAAGTCTTATACCTATTTAATTAGATAAAAACAATTTTATTTTTAGTTAAAACTTTACACGGTTTTTTATGTTTAGTACAAGAATCTTAAAAACCGCTGTAGCTACAAAAAGGTTAAATAGGAAAAGAATTGTAGTTTTTAGGGCGTAGTTTAAATCGCATTTTGTTTCGTAGAAAAAAATCGTGGCTAACTTTTTTTTGTTGAAAGCTCAGTAGATACTCAAAATAAAAAAATGTAAATCGAAAACTTGTAGATTATTTCCTGCGTACTAAAAGGTAAAATCCAATATTTATTATAGTAGTCCGTTTTTCAGTTAAGACATAAACTTTTTTAATAAAAGGTATCGTTGGCTATGGCCTTTTTTAAAAGGCTTTTTATAAACATTTTAACGATGTATACCAAGGTATACTTTTATTAAAAAAATAACTTAGTTTTGGATATACGTATTTTTAAATTTGTTTTTTATGTCTTTGAGCTCTAAACAATTGAACTAGTTTTATTGACAATGATCTTACTTTCCATCTCATCCACTTACTGTAAAAATATTTTTAATTAAAAAAATTAAGAAGGAGACACTAACAAATAATAAAAATATATATTTAAGTTGTTATTTTTTAAAGTTTTTTTTATTTATTTTTTTTTATCTTTGGACAATCCACCAAGGCTGAAAGCCTAAATACTAACGTACCGTGGGTGTCTTAAGCAAAGTAAGAGGAAGTTTCTTAATGGGGGACCTTAAAACTTAAAGATCTGGGGGACAAGGAAAGACCTCCGCTGGCAGGTTCCACAGTCTAGAAACTCTAGGGATAAAAGAACAAACGAAATGTTCGGGGCCTGTCCAGTTGGACCATATAGGGATGCATATGTGCGGCTCCACGAGTTTCTCTGTTGGGAGCTGCAAGAGGAGGGACTAAACTCGATAATTCGTCGGAGCAGAAGCCGTAAAAATATCTATAAAAGAGCGATAGATCTCCCACAGCTCGACGATGGGCAAGAGAAGGAAGTCTTTGGGTAAGTAAAGGATCATTAATAAGACGAACAGCTCTTCTTTGAATGGCATCAAGAATGCTGAGGATTGTAGTGGATGCCATTCCCCAGACATGGGAACAATATTCCAGAGAGGGTCGAATTTGGGACACATACAAACTGTATAAATTGGAAGGAGAAAAATACTTTTTGGCTCGGAAAGAAATCCAAGCTTTTTGAAGCCCCGGTGGCTATAGATACAATGTGTTTATGCCAGTTAATGTTATTCTCAAATGTGACGCCCACAAGGTTGAATGTGTCCCCGCTCTCCAAAACCTGGCCACTCATAAGCGTAGGGTGAGTGTTTGCTGATTTTTTCGCGACAAGGAACACAATTGTGTTTTGGATGCATTAAACTGAACGAGATTTTTGGCGCCCCAATCCAATATCAAATTGTGATCCTGTGAAGAAGATATCTGTATCGCCCTGCGTTTGCTTTCCAAGTCGGGTTGAAAGATTGGTTTAAGAACCTGAAAACTGGAATGAAGGGTACTATCGTCAGCATAAGTATGAATGGGAATGGTTGTGGAAGAAGCAGGTCGTTAATGCGAAGAAGAAACAAAGTTGGTGCTTGTACTGAATCCTGAGGCATTAATTTCGTGAAAGCTTGAAGAGTGGCCATCAACAATGACTGATATAGGTCAATTAGAAAGATAACTGGAAAGCCAAGAGCAGAGTTTAGTTGGAAGACCGTAGGAGGAAAGTGTATTGAGAAGTGCGTCATGCCAGACCTGGTCGAAAGCTTTAGATATATCAAGAGCAATGATCTGTGACTCACCTAGAAACTCAAGAGACTTGTTCCAGTTGTGTGAAACGAAGGAAAGAAGATCTGCTGTAGATCTCTTGTGACGAAATCCGTATTGCCTGTTATGTAAAATTTTATGTTTTTTTAAATATTTAAGAATTTGCAAGTTACTGGATTTCTCTATTACTTTACAGAGCATTGAGAGGAGTGTATATTACGTTTAACAAGACATTAATAGTGTTTTGAATGTGTTTACCTTTAAAAGCAAATTAAATTAATTACAATAAATAACAAAAACAAACAATTAACAAGTAGAAATCAATTTAACTACTAAATTTACTACAATATTTATTATTAAAATAGTGCTTTAAGTTAAACGAAATATAAAAAGAGGAACATAAGTCTTCAAAGATTATCGAAAAATTGACTACTATTGCCTATAACCATACTTTATCTTTTTTAAACGTGAACTGGGTCTCACGAGCATATGAAAGTTAAAATATTCATAGAAATGTTATCAAAAAAGGAAATAAATATTTTAAAAAATACTAGATAAATTGTTTCGCGGCCAACTAGAAAAACACACAAATTTAAAAATTTCTACTAACATCAAAAATATCTCTATGTGTGTAACTAAAACTGTATTTATTATAAGGAAAGAAGAAAACAGTTGGTCTTCAGAGCTGTACGGTGAGGGAGGGCAATGGGGCAATTGGATTTTTTTATTTCTCTTATAGGACATTTTTTGCAAAATTCGGTAAAGGGTTTGTCGTAAAATGTACAGGGAGTCACATGCAGTCCTTTACTGAGGTTCAAAGTGTCATGACTTTTTTTGCCTTTGTATGTTATGTACTAAGTATAAAATTTTTATTTTTTCAAAACTTTTGCACAAAAAGGTCTACCTAATAAATACAGCCACGAGCAACCGTTTTTGAGGTATTTCAGAATAAACATTTTATTACATACCAAACTTTGACATTGCATTCCTTAACGCTTTATCTAGGCCACCAGGTAGTGTCCAAAAGGTCTGACAAAATAATACCACAAATTCTTTGGACCAAAACACAACGATATAAAGCAATTTAAGTTAGTCGAACGGTTGCTGGTTTGGAAGATACAGGGTGCAAATTTTCCATTAATTTTTTTTTATTGAACACCCTGTTTCTTGCAAACTCTTTATCTAAGGCAAATTGGGTTAAATTGTTATATTTTTGCATAAGAAAAGTGTATCAACAATTTGTACAGACCTTTAGAGAAACCCAGGTGGCCTTAATATCATCCTAAAGGAATGTAAAGGAATTTTTTGTGTAAAATAAAACGTTTAATCTAAAATATCTTAGAATCGGTTGCTCGTAGCAATATTTATCAAGTATATCTTTTATGTGCAAAAACTATGGGCAAATGAAAATTATCTACTTGAATCATAATTTACCAAGGCATAAAAAAGTTATGACACTTTGAAAAACAGCAATGAAGTGCCGGTGCTCCCTCTACATTTAACAGCAAAAATATAAGTGGATTTTTATTCTTTTTTTTTTAAGAAAACCTCTTATACCAGATTTTGTAAAAACAAATCAATAATAAATAAAATATTTAAAAAATAAAAATAAAACAAAATAAATGCTTTCATACTGTCATTCGCAAACAATTAACTTTTCGACTAAGCTAAATTGCATTAGATCGTTATCGCCCAAGGAGTCTATATGGTAGAATTTTGTACAAACCTTTTAAACACATTCTGTATATTTTTAAAGACATATTTGGTTTAGTCAAATGTGTACAAATTAAATATTTTTTTCCTAAAACTTTTTTTTTAATATCCCATTAAAATTACACTTGTTATAATACAAATAAATTAAACTAAATTAAATACCATTCTAAAGTCTGTTTTTAGGTAGTTCTGGTTATTAATTAAAATGTTGTTAAAAAAATAAAAGCAGATTCTACTATTGAGAATATAAAAAAAATCAATTAACAATTCACCATCTTAACATACAGGGTGTTAAACTTGTAAAAAATATATAAATATATATATAAATATATATATATATATATATATATATATATATATATATATATATATATATATATATATATATATATATATATATATATATATATATATATATATATATATATATATATATATATATATATATATATATATAGGAGATATGCTCTATATTGGTTAGGCGGATTCATTTATTGGATGGTCTTCTTGTTGAGTACACGCCTGGAAAGAATGGGACCGCTTCGGTCCTGGTCCTGGGGTATACGAGCTGACCCTGTTCAGCCCTATTGACCCCTATGAACTGGCCGGTCGCCTGAAACAAAATAAAAGAAAAACCCCCAAAAATTCTAATTAAAAACGACGTTTTGTTGTCAAGTTAAAAAATTAAGTTAAAAATAAAAATAAAATATTAACTAATATTTAAATTAAAAATGATTAAAATTTAGATTATTTTTTGTATCTCAAATTGAAAATAGTTTGACATATGTGTTATGAGTGACATAAGTAACTGGTGTATTTATTATTTGTAATACAAAACAGGTAATAAGTTAGTTGATTTTTAGTTTTCCTGAAGATACTTCAGTATCGAGCAAAGGCAACCAAGTGTTATTTTAATTAACTGAAATTGATGACACACAATTATCTTTATTTAATAATATATATGCACTTTCTTTGATTTTGCGTTTTTAGAACAGGTTTCCTTTGCTAAAATGCTCGAAGCATCCCAGTTTATTCTATGATTGTTATCAAATGCGTGTTGGCAGATTTTTGATTTATGAAATTCTGTGTTTTTAATATATGATCTGTGTTCTTTTATGCGTTTAGCTAATGGTCTACAAGTTTCACCTATATAAAACTTATCACATTCGCAAGGTACATATTGATACATACATTAAAAATTCCAAACATTTTTTAGAAAAATTAGCTAACATTGATATCGAACCAAATAATACACTGGTAAGTTTTGATGTTGTTAGTTTATTCACAAATGTCCCAGTGGATAAAACATTAAATATTGTTAGAAATAAATTAGAAAATGATGTCCATCTTGGTGAAAGAACCAAACTAAACATAAACACTATTCTTGGGCTACTTACTTTTTGTGTCAAAACAACATATTTTCAATACAACACTGATTTTTATAAACAAACTTGGCTATGGGTTCACCTTTATCACCTTTATTAAGTAATATTTTTATAGAAAATTTTGAGTCAAATTTTGTAGAGAATTATCAATATAAACCTTTAGTTTGGTGGAGATATATAGATGACATTTTTTCTATATACCAATATGACGAACACTGTTTGAATAATTTTTTAACACACATTAATACACAAGAACCAACTATTAGGTTTACTTTAGAAAAAGAAAACAACTCACAACTACCTTTTCTTAACATTTTAATAAAAAAAGATTTAAACAGTTTCGTAACAAAAATTTACAGAAAACCTACACATACAAATAGATACTTAAACTTCAACTCAAATCACCCCACAATGGTTAAAAAGGGAGTTGTAAAAAGTCTATTTGATAGAATTAAAGTCATTTGTTCCAATCAAAATATAAACAATGAAAAAGATTATTTAAAAGATATTTTAATTCAAAATAATTATCCTCTTGATTTTATAAATAATTGTTTTCTTGAATTTGAAAATCCAAATATAAGACAAAATCAAATTAGACCTATTACAAATTTATTTTTACCATACATTCCCGGACTATCAAATAAAATTCAACGAATAGGAAATAAATTTAATATTCGCACAATCTTTAAAACACAAAACACCATTAGATCTCAATTAACAAAAACAAAACCATACAACTTAAATGAAAATACAAAAAATGTCATTTATAAAATACCTTGCGAATGTGATAAGTTTTATATAGGTGAAACTTGTAGACCATTAGCTAAACGCATAAAAGAACACAGATCATACATTAAAAACACAGAATTTCATAAATCAAAAATCTGCCAACACGCATTTGATAACAATCATAGAATAAACTGGGATGCTTCGAGCATTTTAGCAAAGGAAACCTGTTCTAAAAAACGCAAAATCAAAGAAAGTGCATATATATTATTAAATAAAGATAATTGTGTAGCATCAATTTCAGTAAATTTAAATAACACTTGGTTGCCTTTGCTCGATACTGAAGTATCTTCAGGAAAACTAAAAATCAACTAACTTATTACCTTTTTTGTATTACAAATAATAAATACACCAGTTACTTATGTCACTCATAACATATATGTCAAACTATTTTCAGTTTGAGATACAAAAATAATCTACATTTTAATCATTTTTAATTTAAATATTAGTTAATATTTTATTTTTATTTTTAACTTAATTTTTTAACTTGACAACGGTGGCAGACTTGCCATCGAAACGTCGTTTTTAATTAGAATTTTTTGGGTTTTTTGGGGGTTTTTCTTTTATTTTGTTCAGGCGACCGGCCAGTTCATAGGGGTCAATAGGGCTGAACAGGGTCAGCTCGTATACCCGGGACCAGGACCGAAGCGGTCCCATTCTTTCCAGGCGTGTACTCAACAAGAAGATCATCCAATATATATATATATATATATATATATATATATATATATATATATATATATATATATATATATATATATATATATATATATACTTCCCCAATTTGTTTTATTTTCAGTGGTATTTATGGCATTAGGAGGGTAATTTATCACTAACTAAATTACCTTTAATAAGTCCAGTGGCGTCTCGAGTAGCAACCGAAGGAATATTTCTAACAAGAAAATGGCCACTGACCGTCTAAATATGTGTACATTTTTTATGTTTAAACAAGTAACAGCTTCATATTTGTAAAATTTTTTTCGTATCTTGTTAAGTTTAGGAAAAAATAAAGTTCACATAATTATACATATTTATACCATAACAAAATCATTGCGGGAACTTTTTTTAAATTAAATTAGGTTGTTTAATTCTTTGTTAGCAACTTTCAATTCAATTCTTATTTAAATAAGGTTTATATCCAGTCTAACAATTTTTACCAAGATTGATGTGTTCGATTTTTAGTATTAGGAGCAAGGCAATAGTGAGCCATATTCCTATTTAGCCATGAAATTTAAAGTACGCATGCTCGTAACCGCACCTTTAGTTTACTGAGCGAGATCGTAAAGATCTGAAAAATGCTTCTAGCTACTACGAATCTAAACGTGGTTTATCTACAGCCCTAACCTAAGTAAATTTATTAAGTCTTGTGACTCCCCGACTGGCACTTGAACAAATATTTGTAACAAATCCCTTAAATCTATTTACCATAATTAGAAAACACCCTGTATAAAAAGAACTATTTGGTAAAACAACTTTGTCTAGTAGGAAATTTTCGACTTATGTTTATAAAAAAATAATAGTATAGGAGGGAGCAACGTTATTGAAAAATTGTTTTATGTCAGCTGATTTTGATTGATTGATATGTTGATCTCCTTTCTCTTCTAAATAGATCCTGGGCTGTCTGGCTGGCGGTAGTGGTTGCGTTTATTAGTTCTCATTCTAGCTGTACAGGTAATAATCTAAAGTTTTGAAAACATTTTAGGAAACCTAATTTCTAATTTCTTGTTTTTGGATAGGTTTAACAAGCATATTTTTTTATTACCAGACACTTTTACCATTGCTAATTATACAGTCCCCCTTTTAACTTCTGACCATTCGCTATATTTTAATGAAACTTGAAACAATATTATATGACCAAAGTCTGCATTTTTTGACAGCTTTAAATGTTAAGGTGGCAGCTCTTAATGTCAAGGTCACAGCCGGGCGCCAACGCAACCGCTACCGCCAGCCAGACAGCGAAGGATCTACCCGAAAGAGAAGGGAGAACCACATATTAAAAAATCAGCCAACATAAAATTCTTGTTTTCCCGACGTTGCTACCTCCCGTAGTATAACTAATATTTGTCACTGCAAACTTAAGCTGCCAAGTGAATTTTTCGTTGCTAAATTTTCTTTAACATAATAATCTAATACTCGCGAAACAAATTATATTTCTACCTTGACTGACTATGCAAATCTCGCAAGCTCTGCCTTATATCGACCGCTCTTACATTGAAGCACTTTCTTCCTTCGTAAATTCAATCCGAAATTTTATTTTGGCTGCCTGAACAGCAACTATGAATGGATTGAGCTGGTTTTAGAAGTTGTTGTGGCAAAAATGAATTAGAGTAATGGAGTTTGGCGCGCAGTTTGTGCATTGTTTCTCCATAAGATTTAAAAACAAGTGCTATCACAAAGAACACGAGCGGAAGTGATATTAATATGTCTTTTAAAGCAGGTTGGCAACAATATAATAGTAAATTGTGGTTTTGTTCTAATTCTACAAAATATTTGGTAGACCTCAATTATCACGTATTCATTGTAACTAGAAAAAATACATAATAATTACAAGTAAACACTTTTGACGATTAAACAAAATTTGTTAATTTGAAGGGAAATATACTAGGTGCCCACAAAATTACTGGTAGCCCACTCATTTTAGTCAGAAGTAAAATATGGTTTCACTTTTGGTAAGTTGTAGGCAGCTAATATACAAGGAATACGTAAAAATAAAATATTTTAAATATCGTTCTGTAGCCTTAAACTAAGAGCGTTTTGGCAGTTTATTTTTTTTTACAAAAATATGACTTAGTTTCGCGAAATCTACAATTTTCTCTTTATAATAAAAACTGAAACCTCCTCGCAAATATACCCATGATGGGACACCCTGTACACCAGATGATATTTACGGGTGTTTCTCCCTGCATTTTTTTTTCTTTTAGTAATTAAAAGATATATTTTCTTTTATCGATATTTCACATATTATGTAAATATGCGTTGATTAAGTACCTATTTACCTGTTTTGCATAAATTTCGTCATTACTAGATATACATGCGACTTTAAAATTTTAAATGTAATATATCGATGGGTTTTTAATGCATGAAACGATATTTTCTTTTTACTGAGTTATTTTTAAAACAAAGTTGGTGATTTTTTTGTATATACATTTGTGTACGGCTTCATTTCAAGTCTCGGTTTTTGTTTAAAAATAACGCGATGGGAAGAAAAATCGTTTCTCGTAAAATTGACGAATGTCGCTTATGATGTTTTGTCAAAAACTCCTCGATATTTTATATAATTCGATAGTATACCGGTTTCACAGGTCACCACCCATATAACTTTTTTATTTTTTAGGATAGAAAACGGAAATTTGGTATTTCGGTATTTGACATAACTACCTATTGATTGGTTAATCTTTTTAGTTGTTCTGTTACTTTCGGTTTTACCAAAAATGACCGGTATTTTTAAATTAAACAGGAATAGAAAATAACTGAATAAACTACCCAATGCATAATTATGTCAAATATCGATATACCTACTAAATTATATAGTCACTGTTTTTATTACAAGCTTAGTCCAAAAATGCATCGAACAAAATGAAAAGCATTTACGCAAATTTTGTGATAAAACACCAGCTCCAAAATTTTTTTAAGTACGTGAGATATTGTTTGGCAGCTTTTAAATAATGAATCTTTTTTAGGTTGTTATTGTTTTGGTTAATACATGTTTCGGTATTCTTGTGAATATTTTTTTACTTTTAATTTATTTAAAAAATAAATTTATATTAATTCAATCCATAGCCATCTTTTTTTAATTCTTTTGTTAGTTTAGCTTTTTAGAATAATGAAAAATATTAAGTGTTTACGAGATTACTAGCAAGCCAGTTATTTTCTTGAGAAGTGTACACGATTTTGAATTATTGTTCGAATATATGGTTGGATGGATATGCATATATTTTCTCCGGTATTTTTAAGGCAGCCTAGCGTTTAATTATACATATCTTAAAAACTATTAGGTTTAAAGACAAAATATAATTAACAAGAAGGATTAAAAAATAGGTGTTAAGTTTAACTCTGGTTTCCATTTGAATTATTGAAGTTCTTTACTTCCGAAACTCAATTTCTGTGTTACCGGTTTACGGTGATAGGCTATAATGCTCATTAAATATGTGTAAAAAATCACATAAGCTTCTTTCTACCTTCATTAGTTTTTTAACAAATCGATAAAAATAGCAGTTAACGTGACATTTTTGGTGGCCATTTTCTCAAAAACTAATTAAGATAGGTATTACATATGGCACATGTGTTTTTATTAAAATTTGTAGAATTGATTTTAAGAAAAATATATAGGGTGTTGCATTTGAAATAGCAAAGTTAAGAGCACTTCCGGTTAAACCAAATGTGCCACATTAAACCTAAAACATCAGAAATCTGCATCCTATCCAACCATACATCCGACAAAAAATTTAAAATCATGTAACACTTCTCAAGAAAATAACAGACTTGCTAGTATATTTTCACAAGCCGAAATAATAACAGTATTTTTTGAGATATTTAAAAATCTATAGCCGCTTTCCCCACCTATAAAAAGGTATACATTATATACCATTTTTTTGTTCTTATTATCTAACTTTGCAACCTAATAGGTCTCTATGACGCTCGAGTAAATCCCCATTTAGCATCGTGGGCTCCCCTTCCATTATCTATCTTTAACAATTTTGTTTTATAAAAAAATCGGACACTAATTATTGTTTAGCGCTATTTTTAATTATTAAATCAGCTTTTATTTTAATATTTTGCGGATGATTCCTTATATAATGTTCCTTAAATATGTTTTAAACCACTTAACTTTAGGAAAACACTGTGTTAAAGTTTAAAAAAAAATTGTTTTCTTATCATAATCATCATACCATAAGCGCAACTGCTCGAAATATTTTTATAAAATTTAGGACGCACCTACTAATCGCCAATAAGAATTTTTTGATGTAAAATACTTTTAATTAATAACTTCTACCAGTGGCGTCCGAACAAGATGTATACTGGGGTTTTAAAAAAATGTGGTGAGCTCTTGCTTTAAAAAGAAATATTTTTAAAATTATTATTTATTTTTTTACTTTGCAACAAATTTGACCTCCTCAGTTTTTTTTGTTTAATGCATCGTTTTCACGTTAAAATATAAAAACCGTTTTAGGTATACCAAAATTATTTTAAGTTAGTAGTCTAGTGCCCTATTTTTATTTTTTTATGCGAAAACGGTGCATAGGACAAAAACATTCAGCGGGGCATTTTTTTGTAAAGTAAATAAGTATTTAAAAAATGATTTTTGGTTTTAAAAACAGCGTACAGCCGCCATTTTAAATAATTAAAATGAAAACAAAATTCTATATTATTTCAATATTTGAGTAAACTACATAATTTTTTTTTAAAAATATATAATAACTCTGCCCTTTAAAACAAACATACCAAAAATCAATTAAAAAGTATTTAAATGTATCTCTCCCTTTAAAGTGTTTTTTTATAGGTCGACTTTTTTACACTTTACAGATGTGTTTTTTCTTTTAAGGCCTACTAAAATTTGTTTTAATATTAATATTTGCAATTCACTAGTAAATTGTTGTCTATGAATGTTAAAAAACTGCATTTTTTTATCAGTACCATGAAGATCCATTTAAGTACTCTTCATAAAGGGTTTATGAGAGGTGCAATTTACCACACCTCTCACAATGCCCAAAGGCTTAGCGCAACAAAATTTCAATGGTATACTAGTACTTTAAGAAGCTATTATTTTTCTTTTTTAAGTTTTATAATAGTAGAACAACATTTGTGTATAAACAATAGGGTGAGTTAAAAAATCGACATTTTTTATTTTGACTTCAGACACTGAAAAATTGATTTCTAGGCACCTCCAAAACAGGCTCGGCAACGATGAAAATAGTCGACCCACCCTAATAAACAAGCATTTAGCACATTTATTTATTTAATTAGTTCATTAAAACAAAATAACTTAGTTTGTCTACTAAGACTGGATCCGCGAATTCGGCAACTTCTGCTCCATATCGACCGGTCTCACATTCAAACACTTGGGTCGTAAATTTAGTCCGAATTTATATTCTGACTGCCTGGATGTGAACGGATTGAGTTGGCTTTATAAGTTGTTGTGGCAAAAATTATATCAGAATAATGGAATTTATTTCTTAGTTTGGGCAAATGTAAAAGGCGCAGAAACACAAGAACGCAAATTAAATAAAATTGGAATAATATTACCCGTAAATGCAGTAAAAGAATAACATTGATAGTTAAACCTTAAAAAATAGGTTATAAAAAATAAAATACCATATATAACAGCCTGTCTTATAACATTAAAAAAATGATGTTATCTCGTTTAAAAAATGTAAAATGAAATATCCGCAAGTAAGATTAAGAGGCAAAATATGATGTTACATACAAAGCGTTTCAATTAAAACGAGCCAATCCGTATAATTCCGTTATTTGTGCACCTATAAAAACCCTAAAACACGTCAATTTTTATTTTCAGAGAAAATCACACGTACTTTGTGGCAAGCGTGGTATAGAGGCTGACCAGCCTCTTACCGTAGAGACCCGGGTTCGAATCTCGGAATCGTACATCGGTATTTTTAATCGCTCGTCAGGTCTTTGCCAATCCTAGGTAGTAGTTATTTTAAAATAACGTCCGTGATGCCACTACCAAGTTGTCTAAAAGGTGCTGAAAATGCAAAAACTGCATGTTTCAGTGTTTGGATACGGAACAGGGTAAAAGATGGGTACTCTGGTATTTAGGCATAAGCCTTCGTGAGATGTCACAAAGATAAAAAAACTTGTTTTGAGTAATCCCTACCCCCTATCGACACAACCATCAAAAAGTTAAAATTAAAAACGTTATTAAGTGATACTTTGTCTAAAAGGGTCTCAAATTATTTTCCTAATAATATTTATTTTCTTAAAAATCGGTTCGGTAGTTTTTGAGAAAATTCACTTTAAATACTAAGTATCGTTAGCCGGTGGCTTACCCCTATTTTCTTCTTCTTTCTACACTACCTATCCGGTAGCTTATTTACATTCTATACCATTATACAGATAAGTGCTATTCTATAACCTAGTAAAATATGTATATTGAAAACGCGCATATGGTTTTTCCAAATCATACCGCGATACAGATAAGCATCAATCTATAACATAGTAGGATTTGAACCCACAATACGCTCCTATTTCTACTCCAAATTATACCGCGGTTCAGGATTTACACAATAGTAGTAAATAGTTCTGTTGTGTTAATATAAAAATATTGTTGAAATTGTAATTTGCGATGGAAGCAAACCTAGATGTCTTGAAAGATATTATTTATAAGGAGGATATAATTGAAAGTTATAATTACGTTAGTTGTAACGACTACAGTGTTATAATAAAAAGCAAAAATCGCCATAGCAATAATAAAACAAATAGTGAGTATATAGTGTGACGACTGGATCCGCAATTTTAGTATTGTCACCACAACAAACTGGATAGTTAGATAAACTTACTCATCACTAAAAAAATTGAATACAAAAAAGTTTTTAAGTGTATTCATATTGGAATTAACAAAGTTGCTCGAATAGGAAATAAAGACTGCGGTGCCAAAATCGTATTTTTTTAAAGAAAGTGAATCCAAGTCTATAAAAAATGACCCGCATTTAAAAGGAGGACACAACATCGTCATTACGGTAAGAGATTATAATTAATTAATTAATTAATTATTGAAGTATAAAAACCATCATCTGTTAACGATCTAAGTGGTGTTACTGATACTGCATTGAACCACCCCTCTTTAAATTTTGCAAAAGTTGTCGAAATTCTAAAGGGAAATGATTCCATAGAAACAGCTAATGCTATAAATAAAGTTAACATGGCTATGAACAAATTAATAACAACTGGTGATGTTCTAAATTTTTTTACATCAAATCATAAAAGTTAAACGTGGTAGAATTATAGGTGTACAACCAACATCAACTAGTCGCAGAAAACAAAGAACAGGGCTAACTGCACGTTCAAATAGTATATTACATTACAAGTGTGGAAAATGACTAATTTCACACGAGTGGGAATATTGTAGCACGAGGCGTTAGCCGAGTGCGACAAACCCACGAGTGTAAGAAAGTCATTTTCACACGAGTACTGTACACTATTTTTCCTACGACCACAAATTATTCACCAAAAAATAAATAAATTAAAGTTTGTCTGTTCAGAAAAAATAAAAAACAATTGAGAACTTTGCAACACTAGGGTGATATTTACTTTGCAACACTAGTGTGATATATACTTTTCCTCACTGCTATATTATATTGTTTTGACAATATTTTTACATCGAAAATCACCTACCTAGAAGCATTGTATAACTTTTATCATTTTGGAATTTAAAAAGGACCTCACTTAATAAAAATTGTATGGTTTTGCTAGGTAATAACGCTAATAGTTTAATACGGTTTTCTGCTATTATAAAGGTTTTTTAAAAATTATCGATTCTTACATATTTTAGACACTCTTCTAAATAAAACGTAAGTGGTGCATATCCAAAATATTCCGTTTTTTAAAAATATCAGTAAATAAACTTACGGGACCGGGGAGTGAAAAGGGGTGCTGGGTGGGGTAAAATTGGTAAAACGAGTTAATGAAACTGAACATCACATGTAAAATTGAGTAAAAATAACAGTTTTTCCTCATATTTTTAAGAAAAATATAAAAAATATGAAAATTGTAAATGCATAACCCAAAGTCCTTGAAGTAAGGAAAAACGACTACCAAACGTCAGTTACCATGCAAAATATGGAAAGCATTTGGCAACGTCGGAAGGGTCTGATTCTATTTATGAATGGATAAAAGAAAGTGGATTCATAAAGTGTGTATTAGCCTTAGGTTTAATTAGGGATTAAAAAAAAGATTTAACTAGTTGTTTGAGTACACGAAGAAAAAGAGGAAGGAATTTGATCTATAGGCTTTTTTCTCTGGCGCTTTAGGTCGAACGGTCAAGCGGCAAGGCTGCCTCTATAAAGTACGTGCTCAAAGGTAGAAGGGAGATTTTAAATTTGATCTACTTACCTGACAACACTGTGCCAGTCAGTGAAAGTTGTTTTTTGTGGTTATGTCTATTTTTGTTTATGTTTTTATTTTTTCGTAAATTTTAATAAATATAAAATAAGATGATTTTCGCTAATTTGGGTTCTACCGTTTAAGGTAAATAAAAAGTTTTTTTACTGTCACTACAATAAATATGTCACTTGCAAAACCAATAGCAGTTTTTAGAATAACATCATAATATGTATCACACCAGTGTTGTAAAGTACTTTGCAACACTAGTGCTGTAAAGTACTTTGCAACACTAGTGTGATATAACGCATTTTCTATGCATGAAATCAGTGTGCTATTTGCTATTTTCACAAGTGGTCGTAGGAAAAAGAATTTAGACTGGTAGGCCATAAAAATTCGAAAGCAGTATCGTTAAAAAAGGAAGTGTTTCAGAAATCTGGAAGTGAATATTAGTTTGAATGAAACTAACCAGAAATCGCATTAATTTTTATATTACGTGTAAATTTTGTTTTCTGAAATATGTTTACTTTGTTAGCTAGGCCATAAAATAAAGGTAACTTTAAAAATATTTTTTTTATTTATTTTGTACCGCGGTATAATTTGGAGTGGAAATAGGAGCGTATTGTAAGTTCATATCCTACTATGTTATAGATTGACGGTTATCTGTATCGCGGTATAATTTGAAGAAACCGTATGCGCGTTTTAAATATACATATTATACTATGCTCTAGAATGGCACTCATCTGTATAATGGTATAGAATGTAAATACGCTATCCGGTACGGATGTTACGATTAACATAGCTTTTCTTATTTTCCCAACTGCAGCATAAAGCTGTCCTGTGGTAGTTAAGGAGAACCACTGTCTAAGATTTTGCCGCCAATAATTTCTTGGGCCCTCTTCCTATAAACTTTACCCCGAGGATAAGTAGCAGCACGCTATATCTATTTTTTTTTCTAGTTATGTTGCCCAGATATTCAAGCTCACGTTGTTTTACATGCAAAAGTATCTAGCCTTCTTGGGTTAATCCCTGCAGAACCTCAGTGTTAGTGTCACACCCTCCACCCAATAAATCCTGAGTGTGCACATGTAGCACCACATCTCAAACGACTCTAGTTTTTCATTGTAGCATCTTCCTAATTTAAAAGTATCGAAAACACATCACACAACAGCAGAGTTGGGTCGTATTCGAATACTCAGTATTCTGAATAGTATTCAGAATACATTTTGCCGGTATTCGAATAGTATTTGAATACATTTGTGTGTTTAGTATTTGGTATTTGGCAAAATATTTTTTGGTTAGTATTTGGGATTCTGTATTCGAATACTTTAGAGGTATTCGACGAATATTTTTTTGAGTATTCGAATATCAGCGTTTCGAGTATTTGAATACCGGCGTTTCGAGTATTCAAATACCGAAAAGTGTAAGTAGTATCCGAATACCAAAATGTAATGATTAGAATGACAAAAGGGAAGCAAAGTAGGAAAAAATTAGTTTTTTAGTTTTGTTTAGTAGTATTCGAATCTTTTAGTTTCCAGTATTGGAATACCGATTCCGGATATTCATGAATACTGAGTATTCAAATAGTTGTTTTCTTCCAAATATTCAAATATTCGGTATACGAATACTTTTTCTTTCCCGTATTCCAATACCGATTTTCAGTATTTGGCCCAACTCTGTCACAACAGTCGTATTTTGTTGTTAGTGGTAAGTCACAGTTCTTGAAAATCCTTGAATGCGCTTGGAAAAGGCCTTTTTCCATGCGCTGCTAAATTTCAATTGAATGGTCCCATTGGTCGTCTAGCTTAGTGTCCAGGTACCTGTAACTGTTTAGCTTTGTTATTGGTTGGTTAATATTCATTAATTGTTCCAACATTTTTACATTTAGTAAATATTATATTATATTTTTTTTCTTGTAATAGTGCTTTTTCTATAAAAGTATAAAATTTTTTAAACTTGTCCATTATTGTTATGTTTTTTATTATAATTGTATTGCAAATTTTCAAAATATTTTATAAAAAACTGCATAAACATTTATTAAAGCTTAGGTTCGTTAATTTTCATGAATAAATGAAAAATATAAAAATTGATTTTTAATAAAATATTAAGTTGAGGTAGCGGAATCAAAAAAGTAAGTATGGAAAAATAGTGTTTTTGTCATTTTTAGTCATGGCCGTCTATAAAAAAGCAAAATTTATGAAAAATGTAAATTTTCACTAATTGGCTAATTTTCTTAAAAACTAACCAATAAAAAACTATATAACTAACCTATTTAAAGTTTTTTCACAACTTTAATAGCAAACGAGTTAAAAAATATTGTAAAAATGGACAAAATCCGAAAATCACCCTGTAGCTTCGAGATGGATCGCAATAGCCATAACCTCCTTTCACTATAGTTGTTTTTTTAAAAAAGAGATCGGGAGTCCCATATTAGATTTTTAATATTCTATACGGTTTTCGAGATACCCCGTAAAACCATCGAAAATGAAACACCCAGTACATAATGTGGTGTTTTCTTAAAGCTCTTTTAAAGATCTTTTTAACGGTTATCCTGGTGATACTATACAGGGTGGAATAAATATTTGTTTTGTAATGAGGCACCCCGTATATTATATTACCATTAAAAAAATCTTAAAAAGAGCTTTAAGAAAATACCAGTTATATCTAACTTTATTAGTTTTGGAAATACGGCTATCCAAATCAGCCATACCTTTTAGTTCGCCTGGCAGATACTTGTGCTCATCGAAAACTCCTAGAAAAATTTTAAGCCCACAGCTCCAGATTTTTAATTTTTAATTTTTTTAAACTTTTAAAATAATACAGGGTGATGATGTGCAGGGCTGATGCTTGCCTGGTGATGATTTTCGTTCTTAGCCTGCTATGACTAATCATTATACAAATTTCCAGCCTTACAGGTATAACGTTACTCGAAGGGTTCACCAGCTCTCCTACTGATACTATCTGTGAAAATAATTGTGTCATCAAAGTAGCGTATGTTGCTTAGACTTTCACCATTAATAAAATTTCCCTTGTCGATGTCCTCTAGTGCTATCTTGATGATTTCTTTTGAATAGACGTTAAAAAGCAGGAAAGAAAGTACACATCTGTGCCTCACGCCACGCTGTGTTTTAACTTTTCCAGTTTGTTTATCTCCGACTCTAATAACAGCAGTTTGATTACAATATAAGTTGTTGATGATTCTGATGTCTTTATTTAAGCAGTTAGTATTAAAATTAATTTATTTAATTACCCTATAGACACCTTTCTTTATTTAAAAAAAATATTATAAATAGGATTTGGTACGTAAGTGTATCACATTGATTTTGGCTGCAGCAGTGCAACTTCTGGTTTGTATAATGTTGCGTCCACACTTGTAACAATTCGCCGCGCCGAATAGCGCGCCACATAGCCCCACATAGCGCGGACGTGGACGTGGACGGAATTCATGTCCAAGGGCTTGGGGGATGATTCCGCGGTCATTTAGAGCGTGCCGTATTTTTGCATCAAAGGAGCGCGCAAATAGGTTGGTTTGTTTGGACGGATGCTTGGCATGCATGCTAGACGCAGCTTAAGGTGCAAACTAGGTACAAATTAGGTACAAATTTTACAAATTTGGTTCATTGCCTCGACTATTTAAATATGCGTGCTCGAAAACGCACCTATTTTTTTACTGCGCCACACCGTTAAGATCCCTTAAATGCTTCTAGTCCATAGATAACCTACATTTAGATCCGCAGTGGCAAGAAGCATTTTTCGGATTTTTACGACCGCGCGCAGTGGGTGGACGAACATGCGCATTTAAAAGCCTTGGCAAAATACAAACACCGGCAACCCGTAACCTTCGTCCGCGGTCTGACCGTAACGCTCATTAGCTACCGTACTTCGAACAGAAAACCAGGACGCCGTCAACAAATTTTTTCCTATAATGCGGATATTTTGTTTGACGCCGGGTGCGTTTACCCTCAACTGGCTTGCGCACAAACCGGTTTTTTGCCAATGAAATGTAACTTTTGTTTCGCGCAGGTTATAAAATTGGCAATCCATCGAGATCAGTGTTCTAGCCACTGCAAATCTAAATGTTGATTATTTATATTATAAATTATTACAAATCTAGACAGCAAAAACAATTTAATCAGTTTGGAAAATTATGGGTATAAGTTTTATAAATTCTAAAGCTAATATTTTTAAAAATAAGGTTTTAAATTTTGTTTTATTTATGTTCTACATTGACTTGTATATGAGGGGGCTAGTTTTAAAGTGTATAAAATAAAATTTAAAACAAAAACAAAACTGTTACAGTTACTGGACACCCTGTATGTATGTAGGTAATTTGATTGAAATTGATGAAAACTTTGATGTCTATTGGTGCCTAAACGGTAAGGTTTATCGACTTTAATAAAGAGTACCTTATTTTTTAAAGTTTTTGATTGTCTATAAAATGGCGCCCCTAGCTTTGCGATATCTGTCAAAATAAAAAGTTATGATGTAAAGAAATTTTAAGTTTTAGGTAAAGTGCCCTCTGGCAGTATTTAAAAAAGTACTTTTGTCTTAAAATTTTAGAATCTGCAAAGCTCGATTTGTGTGCCAAATATAAACTGGATTGGTTAAAAAATAAATACAATATGGCGAAAAACCAAAATCAAAAATTGAACTTTGACGGCTTGTAACTCGAAAACGAATGGCATTTTGAAAAAAATTATATAAAGCTCTATCCTTATTTTGTCAAGTAGAATTACCCTCTTAAGTTTCGTGATCGATTTTTGAATCACCCTGTATAACACATGTCCAAAAATCAGCCGTTTCGGAGAAAAAAAATGCTGAAATGATTTCTTTTTAGTCATAAAATCAAATAATTTTGGACCTAAATTATTACAAATCATATGCCTGGGAAGTAAAATGAATCAATACATTATTTACAGTGTGTCTTCCTAAGTTCTCTACATATGGGAAACTTTTTTATTATTAATTATACAAAAGAAACTTATTCCTTATAAAAGTTCTGCATGGTCTAAAACCAACGATTTATTCACAACAAGATATTACACCTCCAAAAGCCCCCGTATATCCACTTAAAAGCCGATTAAATAAATATATCATTGCTAAAACCTAAAAAGCAATCATTATGAAAAAAATGAATATCTTATGATTGCATTTTAGGTTTTAGACTATGCAGAACTTTTTATTTGTAGAAGACTTCCAAAGACATGGGAGTAATGTACTGTAACTTTAAGTGATATAGGAATGTTATGACAGGTCACCGCAAACATATTATAAATCAGTTAACCTTTTGATAATCGTGTTTGACCGTCCGATTAAAAGTAGGTAGAGATTAGACAAATATGTAAACATTCCGACGAGTATAACATATCGGTATTGTTTTGTCATTGCTTTAGACCGTCTTTTTTACGCATTGGCAAAAATTACGCATTAAAAATTTTTATTTGGCTTATAGGTTTAGGGATTTTTTTTAGAAATAGAACCCAAATAATTATGTAGTTATAAATCTTACGGTACTTACTTACTTACCATTGGATTATACTTACGTGTAATAATTTTTAATGGTATAAACTAACCTGAAACAAAAAAATATATATAAATACATATTAAGGTGGTTCTACCGATACCACAAGAGTCAAATAATTGCTAAAGGTAATTTGACTACCGTGGTATTTATATTAGGCAACGGTGCGTAAAAGCAATGGAAATCATATGCAAAAATCTACTGCACAAGCACCTTTAAACAAGTTATTTGTTTTAAATTATTATGTTTATTTACTAATAAAATCTCTAAACCACCCTTATCATATCACCAAAAAAATCATTAAAAAGGCAAAAACAGTCACTGGAAAAAATTATAATAAATTTGCAAAACAGGTCACGTAGCACAAAAATTTAAGGATAAACATTGAAAGTTTCAGTTACCTAACCTGTAAAACTAACGTAAATATGGATACATATTATTATGGTCGTCAAATTGTTCACTTAAAAACACTCGGAAAAACATGTTTTTTAATTATTGCGGATATTTATTATCACTCATTTAATCTTGTAATCGTCCAAACGTATTAGACTGGCATCAATTTTATGTCCCCATATACCGTATACGATAAAAATTTTCGGGCGGATCCTAACCTTTCGGCGGTGTTGCCACATGTCAGTCATATAGCATATTTTTCTCAATTATTTATTAAATACTTCTATCACAAGCTCTGAAGGTCGAGTATTATTTACCCAAAATATTCATAATTGTTTTTTCTTTCGTTGATGCAACTTTCATTGAAATCTGAACATCAGTTTTTTAAAGTAAAATAAAATCTGCGATTTTCCATAATAGCTCGGGCGGAATAGCAGTAGGAAAGGTTACAGTTGTAAGGAAAACACTTCCGAACCAAAATAATGCGTTAGGAGGTGAAGGGGAGTGCTTTTAGGGCACTGATTTTTGCAAATTTAAGCTACACAGTAAATCGTATTAAAAAAGTTAAATGTAAAAAATGTCGACATTAAAAACCTACAAACTATTTTTACCCTAACCTCAAAAATTTTCGAGAAAAGTAGAAAAAAATTGAGCTAATACGTTTTTCTTGTAAACAAACTATGGGAAATGATTCAGTTAAAGCAAATTTGTCAAAAATGTGAGGATGTAGGAGTTATAATTATTTTTCATAAATAATGCTCCCCATAAAACATGCATTTCTTTCGATTAAAAAAATAAAAATGTGTCCTTTGAAAATCAAAAATGTAAGGTTACCATGGTAACTGATGGATGCTGACCAAACTTAGTAGATTAGAGAGTAAATTAGTTGTCGATAAAAAAAATATTTTTGGAACGATGTTTACGGCATTATTTTGGAAAAGCCCCGTAAGTCCAGTCCTGTTTAAATCTTTTTGACCAAAATTGGCAAACCTAGAGAAAACATATTTACCAATTAGCCCCTTAAAAATAAATAACACGGGCGCAACAGAGTAAAAATTATTATTAGGTAAAAAGTGTTAAAGTTTAATTTGGCCCACACTGTAAATACCTACTATTCTGTAGAATAAAATTGCTTAAAAAAATCGTATTATTATATCCAGGAAAATATGACAATATAAAAATGAATAATTTTGTAACTACTTTATCATATAAAATAAAAAAACAATTCAAACTTTGTTAAATAAATCTTTTCATTTATTTAAATACCGTATTTAAATTTTAACTAAACTAAAAAATGTTGCATTTTAAAAGTAAAATAAACATGTATTTTTTATTTACATTATTTTTAATAATCATAAAATGACAAGGAAGATAGTAAGTTATTAAAAATATGAGTCATTAATTTTAATGGATCGTTATATAATTTCGCAATTTTAAACGCTAACGAAACCGAGGGAAACTGATTTGAAACCCCTTTATTCCCCCATTTTTAATAAAACGTCAATTCTTTACCCATTGTCGCTTGCCCTTCTCATTATTATAAAGTTAAATGAATCCTGTAATTTCTTATCAGATTGGTCATTATTGTATTTCTCCTCCCTTCATTTTCTTTTAAAAACATAACTTCGCAAAAATATTTTTCTTTCTTTTAAATAAAAACAAAAAGATCAACTACTTACTTTCTTTAGGACTTTAGTTTTGTTTATAAAGCATTTAAATTATTGTATTAACAATTTCATATGCTTTAAACTCAGGGCTCTCCGGTGGTATTGATAATAATATATATTTGGTGCCACTTTTGACCCCTTCAAAATCTATTTAACGTAACATGCAACTACTTGTGTTTTTTTATATTCATAAGGGCAACTAGAAGCCCAAATTTTAAAAAGCTAGCTCAAATGGTTATAAAGATATAAAAGTCAAGTCGTTAATTTTCTAATAACTGACTGACTGATCAGAATTAAAAAAAAAGTAAAAACATAACTCTAGAAATTGACTATGCTAACGGAACAGAGAAAACTGATTTGAAACTCCTTTTTTCCCATTTTTAATAACACGTCAATTCTTTATCCATTGCCGCTTGCTCTTCTCTTTATTATAAAGTTAAATTAATTCTGTAATTTTTATCAGATTGGTCATTATTGTACCTATTTCTCCTTCCTTCATTTTCTTTCAAAAACATAACTCTGCAAAAATATTTTTTTTCTTTTAAATAAAAACAAAAAGATACATCTACTTAGTTTCTTTAAAACCTTAGTATTGTTAATAATGTATTTTAATTAATGTAATAATTTCATATGCTTTAAAGACGCACCCTGTGTATTAAATTACCAATAAAAAGATATTTATTAAGAAAAATATATTAAGTATATTAAACTTTATAAGCTTCCATCTAAATCAGGTATTTAAGTCATGTTCTAAAGTACCACTATTTTGTAGTAAATTAAGGTATTGACTTTATATTCTGGAATTATAAAGTACTCCGTAGGAACTTTAAATTATGTCACAGGACTCTTTTTTATTGGTTTATTATTGTTTACAAAATGGCGCCCAACTCTCAGTTTGACCTTAATATCTGTCATTTCTTGCCAGGGCCAACTCGAAGAAAAGTGCCGCGTGAGCCACTACAATTTTGCCGCACCTACAAGTAAATTAAATTTGAGGTTTAAATTTTTGAAGAGCAAAAAAAAACATTAAGGTCCCCACCTCTTTTTACTGCATTTTCTTAATTATAAAATTCAATTTTCTCTTTCTAAAGACTTAATTTACCCCATTGCCAGAGGCGCATTTACATATTTGCCGCCCGTAAGCTATTAATTTTAGCCGCCCCTAATTTTTGTTCTTTTTCACTGAAAAACAATTTGAAATTTTGAAGAGCAAAAAAAGGTCTAAATGAAAATCGAAATCAACTAAACAATTTACAAAATCTGCCGCCCCCTAAAAACGCCGCCCTAGGCTCCAGCGTACTCAGCCTTCTGGTAAACGCGCCACTGCTCATTGCTCATTGTCTTCTCCTTCTTCACACACACACACATATTTTTAAAGACAAAAAAAGGTTTCCACTTGGAAATTATTTTTAATACATTAAAGAGGATCATTTTGCCGCCCTGAGGCGGTCGTCTCTCCGGCTCACCCCTCGGGCCGGCCCTGTTTCTTGCCTAGAATTTGGTTTTGTTGACTTACCCAAGTCTCTAAATTTTCATAAAAAAATACCAAACAATTTAAAAAGTTAGGAGAGGTGTCCTTACTTTAGACAACCGCTGTAATTAGAACTTACAATTTAAAATTATGGAAAAAAGACCAATGTTACATACTTTCAAAAATGTGTGTGTGTAGGTTAGAGAATTTTAGAGAGTTAGGATCATTTAATTTAGTTTGTTAATTTATTTAAATAATTTCTTTCATCACTTTCGAAGGTTTCCGAAAACGCCCGAATTTATTCATTAAGAACTTTTATGCCATCCTGTACTATAGAATTTTCTCGATATTTCTCCAAGATTCTAGATCCTTCTTTACTTTTTCACCATACTATAAAAGGGCGACGGGAAACCTCCGATCAGTTAGTATAGATTCGACTTTTGTACTGTAAGCTTCGAGACATTGACAAGTGAAGATTTTGTCGTTGTTGTAACCTCTAGTTACGTACCATTGTTAATTAAGGTATAAAAACGAAGACACATGTGTTTTTATACAAGGTGTTTCGGAACACCAAGTATTAAAACAAAAAACATTATTTTATACCTTAAGGTCCTAAATCGATGTTTTTGATTTTAAAATTAAATTTTGCCTAGTGTGCTATGGTAATAGGATGTATAACCAAATAAAAAGTTAGTTGTCAGTCCATAATTTATTTACATTTAACAGCAACATCTAAATTTAAATTATTTTACCCCGCTTAGCACCCCTATTTACGCCTAGGTTCCACAAGTTTGTTTACTTAAAATTAATTAAAAACTTATTTTTCGGATCATGTTTACAGTCTGCTGTTAATGATCTTAATTAGCTTTGCAGGAAAAACATTTGGCCGGTGTGAAAACCTTGCATTTTCGGATCAGAGAGGCAGCAAGGAAATTATCAGCAGTAAGGAGTTTTTCCTCTCTCATTTTTGTAGAACGATTTTGACTTCTTGTCAAGCATACTTATTTTCCTTATGTATTGAGTTTACGGACCAATATTCATTTAGTTTTCACCCACTCCATATAGGGCGTGATAAACAATACTACGTTTATGCGCTATTGGACTTCTTAAGGGATTTTTTCAAGCTTTATATTTTTGTCTACACCGTACTGATAAGAACGAAACAGTTAAAAATGAAAAGTGTATTCTTTTATCAAAGATATTTCCGTAAATAACTCAGTATTTGGAATATAGATCACTTGTAAGTACTACTTTTACTTTCTTGGTACAAATATGACTTTTAATTTTTAGTGAAAAGAAAGCATATTAAAGGAACATGTTGTGTCTTTATAAAAATGGCATGGGATAAATTACGATCACAAAAGCCTAAATTATGTCAAAACCTATCTTTATAAATAATAAATGTATTTTTAAAGGGCTTTAATAAATAAAAATACTTTTGTTTTATTAAATAATTCCTAATTTATTTAATCGACTGTAATAATTGACCCGCAAAATTTTGTGAACTGGAAAACAAAAGGTTCACTAATTGCCGGGTGTTTCCGATTACATAACATTTGCTGGCGAGGCTCGTGCTAAATTTTTCATTGTTTCCTTGCTTTAAAGTTATCCGATCGCCCAAATAAGTATTATTTTATTGTTTTTTGTTTATTTATATAATTATTTTTTATATTGTATTTTTTGTGATGTATGTCAAGTCAAAATGGTTAAAATTATTTTTATTTAAATTAATGAAAAAAGTCAGATATCAATTGTTCTTAGTGGTTCTTTTGAAATATAAAAAAATAGGCTGTTGACCAATGGTGACAAAATTTTTAGTATACCAACAGGCGTGACTGGATAGCGAATCTGTAAAAGTTTGCAAACTTAGCTTTAAAGATATACACCATAATTGTACGTAAACCTTTTTTAAATTCACAATTTAATTTTTTTATTAAAAAATACCGTATATTTTAATATAGTGTTTTATTTGGTGTTGAACTCAATTTTCCTTTTATTGGTTTGTCTATAGAGACCACCTTCTGATGTTTATCACCACCTTTTTTTCTGTAGATGGCGCCCAAATTACAATTTCTAAATTAGTGATAAATTACCACAGAAGGATTTTGGGTAAACAATTAAATATTTATACTGGAACTAATACATGAGTTGTAAGAAATATTTAATAACAAACCCACGACCTATTGTCACGACTAACAGAGAGCTAGACCGTAAGACATTTTATCTAAATCCATGGCTAAAATAACATCTCTTAATTAAGGCAATCTTTTTATAACATTTAACCAAAGATTGGTTATAATTCTTTACCTTCATTATAACGGTTTAAAAATTGTATTTTTTTAAACAGTTACGAAAAAAGTTTACTCCATTATCCTACCTGGTCGTAAGCATAATTCGTTTTCTATTTAGCCTTTTACAACAGAACAGAACATTTTCCTGCCTGAAAGCTGTAACAGGAGCTGTGTAACCAAACAATTAAAACCCCTTTGTAAAGGCCTTAATGCAAAGGAAACAAATCTCCACTGTTTATACTTGGTATACAAATTTCGTACGAAGAACATATTAGCATAAAGAATACAGCTTAAATTAAATAAAGCGATGATGCAATTAACAAAGCAACGTGTAAAACTTGCTTACTCCATTGGAATATACGTAAAAATATATATATATATATATATATATATATATATATATATATAGTGTGTTTTATTTTCGATGGTTTCACACACTAATATAGAAGCCCGAACTCTTAAAAAAACAACAGTTTTGAAAACAATTTATACTTATTGTGATTAATCTTGAAGCGTTGCGTGAACAAAATCAGGCGTAGGCGAAGTAGTATTCGCGAAGGCCCTTTTATCTAGCAAGAATTGTGAAAAAAATATTTATTGGCATTTTATACATAATACAATTATGCGATGCCCCTTTCTTGACAAATTACAATTACAGGAAAAAAAAGTCCGCACCCTTTTCTTTTCTTCTTTTTCTATCTTATGTCCGTATGTCACATCTTCACCTTGCCGCGAAACCCTTCAGGCGCGAGGCCGTAGGCGACCGCCTACGCCTAGCTACGCCTAGCTACGCTACTTAAAGCTACATTTTTAAGTCATTTGCTATTAAAGCAAAAAAAAATGAAAGAGCCTAATTGTGCAGTTTTTCCGTAGAATATTGTGATCTCAATTAGCTCTAAAGAAAAGAAAAGAAAGTGGTTTTCTATATTTAGCAGTTTTGAGAAAATTACCCAACTAACCATTTTTTCTTTTAAAATCATATTATAGAACGCTTTAATTTAAACACTTAATTTTTGTTAGTTTTAGATAGGATTTGTGTTTTTAAATGTTCCATATTATGTATTTATTTTATTTTCAGTAAGGTAAGATAACGTTTTTTTTCGAATATAGTGTTTTGTACAGAAAATTCATATTTTTTAAAGCGTAAGTAAGTAAATAAAAATAACTTAGATGTAAAAGTTAAATTTCAATCAAATATTTAGTGAAAAGAAAAGATATTAAAACATATTATTTTGTCATTTTCTGTCAAAGGAAATATCAAATAATATGTAAATGGCTTTTAACCATAGCGTCCAACGGCTAACACGAAAGACGAATATTGGTACAATACTGGCTCAACGTGCTTCGAACGGAAAACCCAGATAAATTCTCGTGATTCTGTTCAATACTTTATTTGGCACATGCGCTCTTTCAAAATGACAAAAGTTAAGTGTCAGTTAATTAACCTTTGAACCTGCTACTAACCAAAACCACTATGAGTCACATTTTATAGTCTACCATCGCTTCTACCTATGTTGGGGTCCGGAAGCAGGCAATGACAAACTTTCAGCATTTACAAAATAAGAAAGGTCTACCGCTCACGAGCTCTTACTCTAAGGCCTCGGGCACGATAACCAGCGTAAGCGTCGAGGCGGCTGATTAAAATAAACAAGTTGTTTTATTCTCGCACAAAGATCAAAGACCGCCCTTCTACATTTTCCGCTCAACGCTGACCGCTGACGCCAACGCTTCGTATTATTGTGTCTGAGGTCTGAGGGCCTCAAACACGATACTAAGCGTCAGCGTCGAGTGGCAGAAAAAAATAAAATAATTTTTTTCTCTCGCCTAAAGATCAAAGACAGCGCACTCACATTTTCCACTCAAAGCTGGCAGCTAACCCTGGCGCTTAGTATCGTGTCTGAGGCCTAATATGACTTGTCCAATAGATGCGTTGACACCCGGTGTATTTCCCTCATTAAGCTAATGTAATTATCAAATTTCCGTCTACTTTGTTTAAACTAGGTAGACGTAATTCGTATTCCATCTAACCTTCCGAGCGAGAAAACAGCATTTGTCTGCCTGAAAGCTGCAACAACAAGAGCCATGTAACCGAACAATCAAAACGCTTTTGTAAAAGCCCTAATGCAAAGGAAACAATTCCCTCCTGTTTATCTTTAGTATGGAGTTTTCATACGGAGTACACGTCAGCACGAAAAATAAGATTTATATTTTACTGACATGAGAAATTTACACATTTAAAATGTAAATGAAACAGTTTAAAGTGGTTTTTCTTTGCGGGCAACAAAATAAATTGGATAGGGCGTGAAAACGCCACGAGTCGAATAGAGCTTCTCAAAAAACAGCAGTGAAGCCACTTTTATTTGGGAGTACTTATTTAAAAAGGGACATGTTTACTTATAGCCTGGGAGGTAGCAATGTCGGTAAAACAAGAATTTTGGGTTGGCTAATTTTTTGATATGTTGTTCTCCCTCCTCTATCGGGTAGATCCTTGGCTGTCTAACTGGCGGTGGCGGTGGGTTTGGCGCCCAGCTGTGACCTTAAAATTTAGAGCTGTCACTGATATGTCAAAAAATGCAGACCTTGGTCATATAATATCGTTTTAAGTTTTATCAAAATATACCGAACGGTTCGGACTTTAGAAGGGGGACGACTATATAATTAGCAATAATAAAAGTGTCTGGCAATTAAAAAAATATAAAAAACTAATTTCCGGCCCTGGGGTTCATTTTATCGGTCCCAAACTGAGAATTTTAACAGGCCATAAACTTTTGCGCATACTGTAAGGTCCAAAATTCAAATATGGCAACAAAAGAAAATTTAAGTTAGCCGTAGACGTGTCGAGCACGAAATCCAGCTTTGGGTTCAGAATGCATCCTTAAGCCCGCCTTATCCCAAGAACCACATTTTAGGGCCTATAGAGGGCCCCTGGAACCAAATTCAGACGTGTAGGGCCATTTCTAAGCTCGGATTTGGATTCAGCATCTAAAAATGCATATGTCTGATTCTTGTTTAAAAACTTTTATTTTTGTGGGGCTATGTTATTTAAGAATAAATTTTAACAGAAATTTGTTTGTCCGGTTTTTGCTCAGGAGTGTAAATAATTTCAAAAATGCTTTTATTTGTACGGCTTTTCTTGTTTTACTACGGGCCAAAGATTGCATATTCTATTTTAAAAATATAATTACTCAGAAATTTGATCTTAAAGGCCAAACAAAATAAGTATTAATTAATTAATCTATCGTAAGACAAGAAATTGAGAATTAAGGTTTTTTTAAATGTTTTACAACCTTCTATTATTACCTGTACATGTAGGATGCAAACTATTTAACGCAACCACTATTGCGAGCCAGACAGCCCACGGTCTATCCAGAAGAGGAAGGAGAACAACTTATTAAAAACATCAGCTGACCCTCAATTCTTGTTCGAAAACGTTGCTACCTCCTATACTATTACAAATATTTTGGAAAAAAAACACAAAAACACGTTTGTTTGAGATTTTATGAAATTCTTGAAAGTAAAATTTTAAATGTATTAAATTATTACCAGTCAACAAAAAAAGTAATATTTTTTGGCTTTTTATTCTTATGCTAAAATTCTGATTCTAGACATTTAAAGCCATTTAAATTTTTATTTTTAGTCCTAGAGTTTGCCTTTGTCTAGTTCACGGTAATTAGTATATTTAATACGAGAAAGCTCAAATAAACATAAAGAAAATATGGTACGTCATTGCTTAAAACAAAAATTGTTTTAATCATTATTTATTTTGCAATAAGTTTGATTTATTTTCTCCAATGCACCGTTTTTGCGTAAAAAAAAACTAAAAACGCATAATTGAAAAAAAAATCAAGAGGTCAAATTTGTTGAAAAACAAATGGAGATTTAATATTGATTTTTATTTTTGAAAAAGCAATGCCGTACCTACTATATATTTTTTGAAAAATCTCAGTATACATCCCGTTCGGAAACCATTGGTAGCAATAATTAAGAATCTTTTACAATAAAAAATGTCTATTGGTGCTTAGCAGGTGCATGTCAAATTTTATGAAAATATTTAAAGACAGTTTTGAAGTTCGTGAGAAAATTATTTTTATCTTAGAACTTTGTTAACCTGCAAAGACATATAGGACATAATATATTTATTTAAACTATTTTTCCTAAAATAAACCAAGTAATTATATTCTGTATTTAGCCATCAATTAAATTAAAATATTTATAAAAATTGATGTCATAGCATGCTAAGTACGACAACTATCACCTGGCAAGCATCAGCCCTGCACATCATTACCCTGTATATTTTTGAAAATTAAAAAAATAATTAAAAAAAAACTGAGCTGTTAGCCTAAAATTTTTCTAGGATTTAGTTTATTCATAGAAAAGTTTAAAAAATATTAACCAGCGTTTTCGATAAGCACAAGTACCTGCCAGGCGAACTAAAAAGTGTGGCTGATCTGGGTGGCCATATTTTCAAAACTAATTATAATAAGTTAGATGTATCTAATGTGGTGTATTCTTAAAGCGTTTATAAAGTTTTTTTACCGGTGATACTGGTGATGATATACAGGGTGAAATGGTTTTTAGTGGACACCCTGTATATTACATTACCATTAAAAATATCCTAAAAAGAGTTTTTAAAAAATACCACATTAGGTACATCTAACTTTATAAGTTTTGGAAATATGACCATCCAAATCAGCTACACCTTTCAGTTCGCCTGGTATTGACTTGTGCTCAGCGAAAACGCCTGTCAATTTTTTCTTAGACCTTACTATGAATAAAATAAATCCTAGAAAAAATTTAAGCTTACAGCTCCAAGTTTTTTTTTAATTTTTGTTTTTAACTTTTAAAAATATACAAGGTGATGATGTGCAGGGCTGATGCTTGCCAGGTGATGATTGTCGTACTTAGCATGCTATGACTCATCATCAATATACAAATTTCTAACCTTACAGGTCAAACGTTACTCGAAGGGCTCACTAGCCCTCCTACTATACAGGGTGGGCCAAATTAAACTTGCACACTTTTTAACTAATAATAACTCTTTTTCTGTTGCGCCTATCTTTTTATTTTTAAAGGGCTAATAGGTAGATATGTTTTCTCTAGGTTTGTCAATTTTGGTCAAATAGATTTAGACAGGACTGGACTTACGGGACTTTTTCCAAAATGATGCAATAAACTGTATTTAATCTCGTTGCATAAGAGTCTGATTTAGCTACAATTAAGCTAAAACGTTTTTTTTGTAGACAAACTATGGAAAATGATTTAGTTAAAGAAAATCTGTCAATATTTTAAGGATTTGGGAATTATAATTATTTTTTGGTTTAAAAAACCCTTTTTAGTGAACCTTGAAAATAAAAAATGTAAGGTTTTTATGGTTACTGAGTTGGATGCTGACCAAACTTAACAGTAAATTAAATAAAAATAAACGTGTTAGCCTAATTGTAGATAAAATTAAATTTTTTGCAACGAAGTGTATTGCATCATTTTGAAAAAGTCCAATAAATCCAGTCCTGTTTAAATCTATTTGACCAAAATTGGCAGACTTAAAGAAAACATATCTACCTATTAGCCTCTAAAAAATAAAAAGATGGGCGCAACAGATAAAAAGTTATTAATAGTTAAAAAGTGTGCAAGTTTAATTTGGCCCACTCTGTATAGTATCATGCAGTTGTTAAACAATTTTATCAGAACCGCAGGAAATAAACTCGGCACCCTCTATATCATCGAATTCCTCGTGAAAATCTCTATCCATTGATATAAAAATATACGGGGTTTATCATTTACAATATACGTAATTCGTGTTGTAACTCTTTAGTTTTTGTTTCAAATGTTTTTCTGATTAGAAAATTAAATTCCACGAAAATAAAATACACCAAATGGCTTAATTCGTTTTTTAAAAAAGTATATGGACGTTCAAAAATAGATCCTTGTTCACTTCAAAATAAATAATCCTGCAAAATGACCGCCTTTAGTTTCGTCGTCGATTTTTAAATAAAATATATCAAAAATTACAACATAAAATAGCAAAAAGAAATGGGTTTAAAAGATACAAACTGTATCATAGACTATAAGAAATAAATATTGTTTCTTTGGTACCCCGCATAAAAAATAAAATACTAAAACGTGTTTGAAAATTAAAGGGTAAAATAAATTACTATACATACATTATTCAATTCAATAATCGCAAGAATTTTATATAAAATATTTTAAAAAGCAATTACGTAGTTTAGTTCAAAATTTTACTAGAATAACGATATTTTCAATTATTATATTTTAAAATTCATATTTTTGTAGTAGTATCCGTTGGTTTTATTATTAAATTAATGTTTTATGTATTTTGTATTAAAAGGGATAAAGAAAAATATACAAATTAAAAATTAATAATTACTTTAAAAAGTAGCTTTTAGAGGTGTGTAAAATAAAAAAAAATAAATTTTAGATTTCTTTTTTTTTTTTTATTATGTAACTTTCTGATCGGATCTAATCCAGTGACTCCTTAAGATATGCTATTTTTACTATAAATATTAATCTAAAACCAGTAATATAATAAACTAAAATTGTTAATAATCTAACTGACACAAGTATGTACCTAGATTCTAAAGGATTTAAAATTTACGTTACCATACTTAAACGAAACGTTATTTACGTAATTTACGTTACCATACTTAAACGAAAATCCCTTAAATTAGTAATTGTATGTTAATTTATGTAAAATATCCCAGTCATCTTAGTCAAATTAAAGGGTCAATCTCGGAATCTCACGAAATAAGCTGAACATCTGTACATACCTTTATTTTGGCACAAAAAATACTCTTCTAAAAATTCCCTAAGATATCGTGTAAGAAACTCGAAATATGACAGGTTAAATGTCAAAAAATCAATTTGTTGCGAATATCTCGTTTCCTTTACTTTTATTTGCATTTATTTTTATTATAAAATTTGTAGAACATAAAACACTTAACAAATTTGATTCTAAGCATTTTTTGTCAGACCAACGAATCCGATAATAGAGGGTGCAGAGTGTAAAGCACTTTACTGTATGTACATACCGCAATCAATAGTGATTTTTAGTCTAATATGTCATCTTTTTACTTAAGTATTTGCTAAATACCACGATCCATTGCGTGCTAAGGTATGTACATACACTAAAGTGCTTTAGAATCTGTTCCCTCTATTATCGGATCCGTTAATATGACAAAAAATGTTTGGAATCAAATTTGTAAAGAACTTTGTGTTCTACAACTTTTACAATAAATATAAATGCAATTAAAAGTAAAGGAAACGAGATTAACTGATTTTTTGACATTTGACCTGTCATATTTCGAGTTCCTTACACAATATCATAGGGGATTTTTAGGAGAGTATTTTTGTACCAAAATGAAGGTATGTACAGATATACAGCTTATTTCGTGAGATTCTGAGGTAAAATTCTAAGTTAATTGGGCTAAAAATAACTGTTTCTATAGCAATATATCTAAAACAATTAAAGAGAATTAATTCGCAATTATGTTTATCTTTAATTTATTTTATTATACTGTATGTATTTATTTATACTCTGCGAAAATAAACATTTTATATGGCATTCTAAAAATTACTTACAATAAGCCGAAATAGAGTTAACCCTAAAATATTCATATACACACTGAGGAAAAAACATTAAAATGAAATACAAAAAATACACAAACAACCTGATTAATAAATAGATGTATAAATAATAAATATAACCATTTAACAAACGAATACCGGGTGTTTCTCATAGAGGGTTCCCCCTATAACTTTTTTACCTCTAAAGATAAAATCAGACATGTCAGTATTTGACATAATTTTGGTTGATTGATGTATTTACTTGTTTTTAATTACTTTCGGTTTGACCAAAATGGCGGCTACTTTTAAATATTAAATTGTACCCGTAATAAATGATATCTTCTTATGATAAAATCTGAATTTAATGATACCTCATTTAAAATTTTTGTAAATATTAATTTTTTAAATTTCAAACTAGAGTGCCATTATTAGTCAAAGTTTGCAAAATCCTATTTATGATCATATCTTCTTTTTTTTAAATGACACTACGGTGGCTCGTTAGCATATTCTATAATTCCATTATTCCAAATAATTTGGTAACACATAAGCGGTAATTCGAGAAAGGTTTCAATCCAAAAAGCATGTAATGAAATGATTTTAAACCAACCAATATACTAAATAATAAATATTGATTTATTACATCAGGTATTTATTATGTGCTCTGTTAAAAAGTTTTACCCGAAATACCACCTATGTGGTGCCAAATTATTCCGAATAAAATGCTCTTTTAGGATATGCTAATGAGCTCCCCTCGTTCCATTAAAAAAGGAGTTATGATGTTATAACTATAAATAGGATTTTGCAAACTTTGACTTTGCCCTAAAAAGTTCTAAAAACAAAAGACAATTTTATTTTTTCATGGCTACTTGATTTAGTCTAATCATGTCACTTTAGATTGGAATTTAAAAAACTTAAGTTTTGACAGCGGAAGTGTCAAAAAACAACATGTGAGGTGTCATTGTATTTAGAATTTTATATTCTATCAAGACCAGACCATAGAATATACCAGGGGTGCCATATAAAATTTGAAAGTAGCAGTCGTTTCCGGTTAAAACGGAAGTAATAGAAAACAAGTGAATTGACCAATCACTTATAAATATGTCAAATAACTATATACAAATTTAAATTTTTCTATCGTAAAAGGTAAAATAAGTTATAGGAGGGAACTAACTGTGAGAAACACCGGATATAGCTGACAAGTTATTCTACTGTGAGTCTTATGGATGCGACACTAATTTTAAAAATATCACTGTCTAAGAAAAGTCTATATTTCATCATCCATCTACAGAAGTCCATAATTAGTGGTAACCCCGATTTTGACGACATTTGGTATACGGGGTTTTTTGGGGCGTTGATCACGACTCTGACGGTGCCGTCATAGCCTGCTACAACTAAAAGGATTAAGTATAGCTATCCAATTTAATGCAAAAAAATGTAAATGATTTAGATAAACGAGGTTATAAAAGGTGAAAATCAAATATTGTATGCCACACTACTTTAAATCAAGAATTGTGCGCAAAAAGAAGAAAGATTTTGGTGAAAATAGGATTTGTTTAAATTTTAACTTTCATGACGTTTCCTTAAAAAATTCTCTCCTATTTGTAATCAGCGCCCCAAATTTCATCAAAATCGGAGCTCTCGCAAATTTATAGGAAATTACTCACACTTTTCTTTCCATTTTTTCGGCGAATTGATTTATTAAATCATCTATAGCTCAAGAGGATTTTAGTTTTTCTATAAATATACTATATCTATACCTTTATAGACAAATAGCTCTTTCGGTGCCATTGAAGTCTACAAGTACTTTTTAATCAGTTAAATTATAAAAAAAATTGCTGTTGTAACTGGGAGGGTTAAGAATACAAAAACATGTTATTACCTTCGAAAAACTGGATGCCAGGTTATCAAATTTTATCAGCAATAATTCTACGAGTTCCTTAATGGAATGAATATTTTGAATTTCAGATTTTAAGCATATTTTCGGAGAAATTGATTTTATTCATAAATATTGAACTGAAATGTCTTTAGTGTATTTAGCCGACAGTTTTCCGGCAGAGTATTTATCACATCGTTTCAAGACGACGAGGTTTTCCTGTTGTAATACTGCAAACCTATTACTCAGATCACAAATTCGCCGTTAATATCACGATGTGGCGTATCTTATTTGTTTCGATTTTACAAAAATGTTTTTAGATATTTTTTGGACTACTTTTTTCTTACTTAAACAAAATTTATTAATTATCATATTTCTATAACTTGCAAGCTACCAAAATCAAACTTGTGCCAAGTTTTAATATCAAGGAGCAACTTTTTTAAGCAATAATATCGGCTCTTATCAAATTTCCAATTTTTGAGATACACCACTTCGTGATGTTGCCGACGAAATGTCTTAAGCCATGTACAGACTTGGATACAATCGGGACAACATTGTCGGCCGACTGTATTATGTTCAAAAAATTTTCAGCGTCCAAACTAGTTTTAAAGCTCGTACAAACCTGCCAGTTTTCCATATTAAATGGAAAACAGGCGACTTGCCGATTCCTTGGATGAAAACGCCCACCGATGTTGCCATGGCGTTTGCAACAAGTCGGCCGACCGATGTGCAACATTCAAGATACAATCGGCTAACAAATGTTTTCGCCGATTGTCTCCAAGTCTGTACGTGGCTTTTTGCTTTTACACGTTGGGTAGCCTGAGGACCCCGTATTATTAATACGGATGATAGGGCGGTAGGTTCACCTCTGTGTTAATTGTTTGCTTACAAGTGTAATTATTGTTATGCTGGCCAAAGTGGGATAACATTTGACAAAGCCCGATGCGATGCGTAGAAATGGTTTATTTGATTGTGTTTGTATGTTTTTTTTAAATAATTATTTTTTGATCTTTGGACAATCCACGAGGGCAAAAGGCCTAAATACTACATACTGTGGGTGTCTTAAGCGAGGCAAGAGGAAGTTTGTGAACACGAGCCTTAAATACTTAACCGTTAAGTACTATACTGGAGTCTTTTAGACTCATTGCGATTTTCTATTTAAAAAAAATGAATACTTCTTGACTTATCCTTACCACCCTCCATGTACCTTTGCTAGCATTAGTTTACGCAATCCTTGACGGTCGGCAGTGTATTGTAAGTAGTTACATGGTTAACATCTTCGCTTAAAGTGTTAGGGGTCTTGGAGACTCATATATAGTGTTAGTGTAACAATTTAAAATTTTAAATACATTTTGTTTTTTGGATAATTTTTGTTTATTTTAGTATATAAAATGTCTCAGGTGTCATCTTTATCAACAGACGTTAGATTTAGAATAATAGATTATAAAAGTACATTAGAAAATTGGTTTAACGAAATAGATGATGCCAGCGATATCGACTAATTTAAAAAAGGGATCAGAAAGATCGAATCATCGAACGGGCAGCGAACGACCGCTATGTCGGAAAAGGAAAATAATTTGAAACTAGAAAAAAAATAGTTCAACAAAGGGCAGAAAAATAAATATGATTTTAATCACAAAATTCGTTACAAGTGGCCAAAAGTACACCTTATATATTCTAAAAGAAATATAACTGGAAGCTTCCATTGCACATTTTAATTTGTGAAGAAAAAAATGTTTTTTTACATTTTGTTTATTTGTTTGACACCTTTGTCATTAAAGAAAAAAATATAGATAAATTAATTTTTTTAATATGTTGAAACTTTGCCTTAATAAAACTGATTATTACTAAAATTTATAATTGTTTCATAAAGGCTTTTGAAGATTTTTTTAAATTATTTTACTGATATGTCATTAGATTTAAGTCCAAGTAAATAAATATAACCAATTTGAAAAAATGTTTTTTTCATATATATTTTTGTTTAAGTGTTTTTAAGCAGGAGTTCCTGAGACTCCCTATAGTAATTATTATTGAAAATTGCACTAGAGTACTTAAGGGTTTTAAAAATTTAAAGAAGAAGGAAATACCTCTACGAGCAAGGGGTTTCACATTTAAGAAACTTTAGGAATAAAAATATAAACAAAGTGGTTTGGGGCCTATCCAGTTGGATCGTATAGGGATGCATACGTGCGGGACTACGAGTTTCTCTGTTGAAAGATGCAAATAAAGGAATTATTTTGAACAATTCCATAGAGCAAAAGTCGCTATAAAAAAGCGATAAGAGCCCCATCGCCAGACGATCAACAAGAGAAGATATCTGTAAGCGAGAAAGAAGTTCATTCTAGACTTAGGTATAGGTTGATGTTTATGGGGCAATTCTATAATTGTGCTAAATGTTTTATATGGCAGGAAAACTTACGTTGTATTATGGGTGTAAACGCCCAAACTTCCTGCAAATATATTTTTAAACAAGAATTTTTGTACTGAGCGTCTGTATACACGATTAAAAAATCCTTTTAAAAAATAAAGATATTCACACTAACAACCCTAGAATTTCGTTTAAAAAATTAAGCTTTTTTGGCAGGTACTCTGCAGTTATTCGCTTAGCGATCTACAGCAACTTCCCCAAGGTTATGAAGGAATGTAAATCTATAAATTCTTGCATTTAGATCCTAAGTCTTTTAGGAATAAAAGATGCTACTTTCTTGCTATTATATGTAACGATACGTCTATCTTTCTTGTTTGTTTATGCATAACTATGTTCGAACGTATCATATATTTGTAAATATATTTACTTTTATTTCTTGGGACGGATCCAATATCGGTTCAACCAGGTGAAAAGGTACATAGGTTAGTATAGCAAAAACAAAGCAAGACCTATGCATAGTGCATTGGGCGATAGGGATTTTGGGACAAAAATCGTATCAGTCATTTTGCACTAAAATTCTTCTGTTGTTAATATTTGAGTAGGGGACAATACCCTGCTCATCTGAAAGCAATACTGCAATATTATTACTATACATTCAACTCATTTTTACACATAATATTTATTATACATGTAAGTTGTTATAAAAATATTAATTAAGACATTCTTGTCCACATATCGACGCACTGGGCGATGTGTCAGCTTCTTTACATGCTGGAAATTTGTTTTATTTAATTGTTACTTGTTGGTATTCTAAATCTAAACGAATTAGACCGTCTCTTTTCCACGCATTACCAGTGTACCTTTCGACTTAGCTTATGCTATATAATGTAATACACTATTAAAGAAATAATAAATTATTGTGGGTAAACAAGTAATTAAAATATTATGATTTCATTTAATATCCAAAAGCATTGTTGTTATTGTACGGCTGACCAAAAAAAAATTAATAGTCTTATTATAATGGTTTAAAATTATATTGGGTTTTTCTAAACCAAATTCAAAAAATTTTAGGAGGTGATTTCTATTTTAAAATAAAGGAGAGTTTGCTTTATAATCATGTTGTCAAAAGCCAACCATTAGAGAGATATCACAAAAAAAAAAAAAATTATTTGAAAAACCAAGTAGCTCTAAAAATTAAGTTGGCGTAACACTTTTAAAAACAACAAAACTTGATCTAGAATTTTGTGAGGATTTCAAAAATGTTTTTTAACCTAAAAATTTAAAACCGGAGTCATTTCCAATGAAACCGAATGTATCCGAAGAAAATGCTTCCATTTCCATACTATTTGTCTATTCTGAATATTATTTTGATATACCCAGTACTCCAGAAGGTATGATATGTCATAAAGATTTATTTACACCCGGTATAGTAAATTAATTAAATGCTGCTTTGTAATAAAACACTCACTTTTCTTAATACAGTATGTAACTTTCTCGGTATTTAATTGTTATTTTTTTAATGGTATATTATGGTAAGGTATATTACATTGGTTTCATAATATACAGAGTGTTTCTAAGCAAATGCAAAACATTTTAGAATGTTATTCCTTGTTTAAAATAAAGGGAAATTTGCTATATAAACATGTGGTCAGAAGTCAACCATTAGGAAGGTATTGCAAAAAAAATTAAAACAGTTTTTTATCCTGAAAACCAAATGGTTCTAAAAATTGAATGGACATAAAACTTTTTAAAGACAACAAATATAATCTAGATTTATCTTAGGAATTTACAAATGTAAAAATATACTGTTTTTTTACTTAAAATTTAAAACCGAAGCCATTTCCAATGCATCCGAAATTATTCAAAAAAAAAAAAAATGCGAAAACTATTTTTTTTATACCTACCATTTATCTATACTAAATATTATTTTAATACACCTAGTACTCCAGAGGTTACGAGATGTCTTATTGATATACTAAGTTTTTAAGTTGTTTTAATCTTCTTAAACAAACATAGTTGCTTTTCGTTTTAAAAGGGGTAAAAGCAATGTTTAGGGAGGGCTCTTATTGCGCCAAAGTGCGTTAATACACTAACCTGTTGATTCGCTCATATATTTAAAACCAAGTGTTACATAACTGAGACGACATACTTAAGGCAATGAATGTCACTTTGATGAAACGCCGTTTACTTGAGGGTTAATAAGTTTTAGTAAACTTAGGGCTCTTGACAACATGTTTTTGTGTGCTAGATTTATTAGGTAGTAAATTTCTTATTTTGCTTTTGGTCAATTGAAAATAAACCTTGTTTAACGAAAAATAGTGAATAGAAGAAAATAAATAGACGGGATGTTACTTCTGTAATACATTGTATATTTTTTCTATATATATTCTTATTGGTAAAAAATTAAGGGTAGATGCTACATTACAAAATATTGTTACAGACAAAAATGTGTTTATGTTTGAAAATTTTAGAGAATCATGTAATTTAGTCCGTTAATTTATTTAAATATTTTACCTTTATTTTTTCATCACTTTCGAAGGTTTCTGAAACCGCCCGAATTATCCATTGAGAACTCTTACGCCATCCTGTACTATGTAGTTTTCGCTATATTTCTCCAAAATTCTAGATCATTCTTCACTCTTTCATATTAATATAAAAGGGCGACAGAAAACCTTCGAAGTATTAGTATAGATTTGACTTTTGTAGTATAAACTTCGAGACATTGACACGTAAAGATTTGTCGTTAATGTAACCATAGTTACGTTCGATGGTTAATAAAAGGTATAAAAACAAAGACACGTGTATTTATTTGAGGTGTTTCGGAACATTTGGTGTCAGAAGTGGGATTTCATAAGGTCACTTCCTTTTTTTAACCTGCTACGCACCTCTTCGTGTATCTTCTGTAGCTGTTTACTAAGTTGACTTACATAGTCTTCTGCTGGTTCTTCATTGGTGGAAGGTCGTTCTGTAAGCAAGTCAACTGGAAAGCATAATTCCGCTGATGACTTTAGCAGATGTTTCGCCAGTGGTTTCGTGAATTGCGGAGCGATATGCTAATAAATATGGCTGTATACAGTTATCCCAGTCACTTTGTTGGTCAATTACTTTAATTTTTAGGTAGTTATCAAGGGTTCTGTTCAACCGCTCTATACATACCATCGGACTGTGGATGAAGAGGTGTTGTTCTAGTTTTATGGATTCATAGGAGATTACAAAGGTTCTTGAAAAGATCGGACTCAAAGTTTTTGCCTTGATCGGAATGTATTTCTCTAGGAACTCCATACCGACAAAGTGATAGCTTCTTGATTTGGGATTGGGTAGACTTCTGGCCATTTACTGAAGTAATCCATCGCTACCAAGATATAGCGATTCCCTGATGTAAATAATCTTGTCTATAAAAACGACGGATGCATTTGTAGCGGTTACTTTCGGAGTTACGGTGGGCATGCCCGTCACAAACTATGACTCAAATTATCTTACTTGCCTTTTTTACTCACTTTCTTTAACTTAAGCATAAAAAGAAAATAAAGCACATAACGTATCACTCGTCATACGGTTTTACGGCTTAAGTTGTGTGTTAGACAAAGAAAACCATTATCGAAAGACGACATTCAACGCACGGTTGTTATTTTAATTATGTACTACTTCTAGTACATTTAAGGTACACTAATATATTAGATTAATTTTATATATATATATATATATATATATATATATATATATATATATATATATATATATATATATATATATATATATATATATATATATATATATATATATATATATTTATATATATATATATTTATAATATGTAGATATGTCTATAAAACTTGTTTTCTCTTTATAAAGGTTTACAAACGACATTCTTGTAATAAAAAGGTGTTATTTATTTAAATTTGCAACACCGAAACTTCATCCCTACATTTTCTTGCTAAGTGGTTACTAACTGGTATATCTGTAAAAAGTCAAAGAGGTTTTTAAACGCTATTTTGTTTTATTTTTTTTTGCGTCCATCGTTTTGTATTAGTATTTTATTGGTTATTGACGAATTATTTTCTTGAGAAACCATTTCCTTCCTTAACAACTTCTTGGGAACTCATTTTCTTATCATTTCCTAATATTATTAAACATAACCCTAAAATGCCAAAAAACCATTGTTTATATTATTTATTTGGATATCTGTTTCTTGCGATTGACGTACGTATAAAAACATACTTTGACAACCCACCGTCGCCCGCTGTAGTTCATATTTTGTCTGGCGCTGCAGTCACGCTCATAGCGAATATGAATAAAAAACTATACCATCTCAGCTATCACTAAACCTAAAATTCCATCCAGTTACTTAAATATAAAAAGACAACATGTCCACTTTATTTTTCCCAGAAGAAATAGCTCTATCCCTGTTGTAATCCGAGCAGTTTCGGTAAACATTGTCGATCGTGTCGTTGTACAAAAGTTTCCCAGTCTGGGACTAAGTTTTAGAAGTTTCGGTAAACTGTAATCCAAACCTATGGAATTTCTTGCGGTTATTGGCTGATTTCCAGTTTAAACACTTGTCACGTGAGAGTCAATTTAGAGATTTGGTATTTGTATTGTCAAGACAGAGTGATTTGTGTTTATATAGCAGAATTTAAAAAACGGCAAAACTACAAAAACGGGTTAAAACAAAGAAAATAGGTCATAATTTTATGTGTTATAATTATTTGAAATATAAAGGGTGTTTTTTTGGTTGGGATTATAGGATATAGGCAAAATGGTAAGAGATACAAAAAACAAACAATCCCTGGGCTAGTAATGAAATTAAATATATGATAATAACACTTTAAAAATCCTTTTAGGAGGTTTTTTTTGACGAGTCTACCACGCACATTCATACCGCTATAAACAGAAGCCGCGCGGCGCTTTAACCGAGCATGTCAATGTTTCGGGTGTCGGAATGGGCAAACGCGTCACTTTTTTGTCGAACAGTTTACCACAATATTTTACATGCAATTTTTAAACATTGTGCCAAAATCGTAAGTTTTACAGTCACGGAACCATAAGACCCATGGACAAGTTTTGGGTATCGGTTTGGGCGGATTTCGTAATTGCAACCCTTACGATTTTTGGCAAACTGTTTAAAAATTGCATATAAAACATTTTGGTAAACTTGTTCGACAAAAAGTGATGCGTTTGCCCGTTCCAACACCCGAAACATTTGACATTGACAGGCACAGTTAAAGCGCCGCTTCCATATATGACGGTATATTCGTGGGAGACTCGTCAAACGGAGATTCCCTAAAAGGTTTTAAAATTGGTAATATTATGAAGTCACTTATATTACTGGCTCAGGGACTATAAGATACGTGTCCCATTCTCTTTTTAGTGCTTAGTTTAATGGCTCAATCAGATCCACGTTAACTTGATTGTTTTAAAAGGACCAGGGTTATTCTCAAAATTCGTTAAATGTTATTATGTCTTATTACTAAGACATTTATGGAAATAGAAACAAACTTCAATTACAAAAATTTTATACCTTTTTACGTGGAATCCGGTGGCATACCTAAAATAGTATAAATGTTTTACTTCTTGAAATATAATTCAAACTTGCATTTTTTTAAATGGGACACTCTGTAGCTAAGTATTCCAAAATATTGCATTTTCTTTGCGATAACAACAATATAAAGAGTCTTTTAATAAGAGTGATAGTTTTTAAATAGAAATTTTTTGCTTTCTAATTTATATTTTTTTAATTTTTAGGTGTTACTATATTTAGTATAGGGTGCAGTTTTATTACGCAGCTGCGTAATGCAGCTTTCTGTCGGTTGGAAGTAATAAAAAATATTACCAAAGTGGTAGCTCAGTTGTGGCTACTTAACTTTTATTTACTCAGGAATTGAGTCGCCATCATCGTAGGTTATACGCCGCACTGTGAAAAAGTTTAAATGTAAATTAGCTTTACGTTCAAACACATGCATGATTTTATTTAAAACAATTATATTTAAATCATTATAAATGGTATAAAATAAATTATTAAAAAAAAAATATTAAAATAAATGGCAATAAAAAATTACAACTTTTAAAAAATTAAAGTCTATTTTTTTATATGTAAAAGTCCTGTTGGATACTTGCCAAGTAGTCTTAAAGTAATGAGTCGCAAGTTTAAAATTTATTTAGATTTTATGACAAGATTTTAATTTTACACAATATTCATTTTTATATTTATGAATAAAATTTCCTTTAAAAACGGTAGTAGATATTTTACTAAATCACAAATATACATTTAGAGTTTTTTTAATTTGTGAATGGCATTTGTTGGTTCAGGGCTGTCAATAGGGCAAAACACACTTATATACCAGTACCATAAGTGAAGTAATCCCATTGTTTTTAGATTATTTGCCATCAAAACATTACTTTTCTTATTTAGCATTTTTGTTGTAGAAGTGTAATAAAGTTTTACACAGCAATAAAAAATTAGTATAACAGGGTATATTCTACAGGGTCTTTTCCAATTGCGACTTATAAATGTATTTCTAAATAAATTTTATAAAAATAAAGTTTAAATGATTTATTTTATGTATATATGTATATTATGTATATGTATTTATGTTAAACTTAACTTTCGTTTTTTTGTCATTATTTTAAATATCCCACATCCATTTTTTAAAAATTTGGTTGTATCTTACTTCTATCTTTTTTTTGTTAAGTCTTTCATAATCCTGAACTACAAAAGAAACAAAGAACTTTTTGGAATTTTTTCTTATTTTTCTTACAATAATACAACAATAACAAAATATGCCATATTAAATACTATGAATGTTATATTTTACGGATTTTACCAAATTATGTCTTTTTAATAGTTTTTTTAATTATTTTTTTCAAAATAAAGCAATTTAAAAAAGTATATTTATTAAAAAGTATAGAAATAGTCGGTAAAATTTGCCTATTTTGGTTAAATCCAACTAAGAAAAATAGAAATATTGCAAAAAATCGTTTATTTGCAATGCATAACACGTGTGGTTTAACTGCAAATCAAAACAGAATTTATTCAAAAACGAATTTAAAAGGTCTATGTAGCTGTTTTAAATAATGCATAACTGGCACTATAACTGTTGATGTTTCACGCAATATTAGATTAAATTTCATATTCCAATGCACCCGCTGTTTGGCTTTTGATGATATCCGATTGTCAGTTGCGAGGGCTTCCCTAGCTGATGGTTTAGTGGGCCTAAATAATACAACTTCAGTCCCAGCAATCCTCGTTTGTAATTAATGGCGTCCTTGTTGGACAATTATTTTGTTGCCCCCATTTAACTATTAAGATTAATTATTAAATACCATAAGTTATTTTGGATCTAAATATTTATACAGGATGTCCAGAAACTTTATTTTGAATATAAGGGTGAGTCAGAAAAAACTTTAAAAATCTTTTGATCTATACAGGTTTGCTCGTAAAACGGTGTCGGTATAAAGTTATGTTTTTTAAAATTAATCACACTGTATTTTATATTTTTGATAATTTTCTTTTTTACATTCAAACACTTTATTGTTATGGATTATTTCTTTAAATAAATTTAATTCTCTAAATCTTTAAATTTAGGAAATATTGCAGTTTCATTAGAAAAAAATTAAATATGCGAGACATTTTCCCTAACGCTACCATTTGACTAATTTCAAATGTTGTTGAAGGCAATTACCTAATGGATCGCATTTGTACATTTTATCAATTAAGTATATTTTGATTATACATTGTGCCGAGGAAATAGTGGTATATTTAGAAAAATCTTCTCCAAAACTTTTATATTTTAAATGCCCATACACCCATACTTTCTTTAATCATTGGTTAAGGCGTTCTAACACCTATGCAGGGTTATCAGGGTAATTTGCACTATTGCTTCCTTATTATTAGAGATACGAAGTAGGTTAAATCAGTAAAGTTCTAGTATTTTTTCGTTGATTAACGTGTTGCCAACAGAAAAAAACATAACATAATAAAAAGAAACTTTCTCTATTCTCAAAAATATAAGAGACATTATTCGAAAACTTGTAAAGACTAATTTAATAAAAAAATGAAAAGATGGTTTTAAGTAGAAATTAGAATAATAATTTAAAATGGCGTTAGTAAAAAACTATTTTTCATATTATTTCCTTTAAGTATCTTGAAAACCATTTTTTACTAATGTAACCAAATTATATCCTTTAAAAACATATTGTATGTAAAAAGAGCTACTAGTAATAAATAGAATAATTAAAAAACATAATAATATTAAAAATAATTGACTAAGGGTACATCGTAAATATCGAATCCGATTGGACAGATCGCATTGAACATAACACTGTGCCCTTCGTCCTAGAATTTATTGTAAGCAGATAATCTGGTTCTAAATTATTTTAAATTTGACAAAGAAAAGTATATACAATGAAAAAGAGAGCAAACAAATAAAAATGCTTCTAACCTTACGTTTTATTATTTTTTTAAATAAATTTCATTTAATTTCAGAAGATAAGAGAAATTAATAACGCAATATTTAAGCAAATATTTAAGCCTATTTTATTTCCCAGTATTTCGTTTCTACACTTATAAGCTCTTTAACTTAATCGTTATTTTCAAACCTTTTCCAAAACCGTGAATATCGTACAAATTTAACCTTCGATCCGACCACAACTCAATCAAAATCGTTTGAAAAACAGGATTGACTAATGGCGTTCAATCCAATCCCTTATTTAATCTGAAACGTGTATATCACAATTTTTGTCGGATTAAGTTTCATCCGATCGGTTGAATCGGATTCAGTATAAGGATGTACCCTTAGTAATTGAAATTAAACTTCTTAAAATGTATATTTAATAACTGTATGTGATACATTTCTGTATTGTGTGTATGCAGTTGGAACTACAAAAACATATTATATTTGTACTTACAAAAACACATAGTTTGTTAAAAGCTACACATAATTAAAAGGTAGTAAGTGGAAAAGCAAAACAATACTTATTTGAATGTAAATATAATGGCATACCGTCTGTATTTTACCAAAGCTTATATTTTGCTCAGTGACTCTCCTATACCTGCCTTACTTGAAATGGGGCTTTACTAAACCGAGCGAGGGAAGTCACTCAGACAAGCCAAGTACCTAAATTTTACCAAATTAAGTAGTATTTTACCTAAGCTGCCGTTTGAAAACTTTGAAGAGTATATTTAATGGCACCAAAATAATATTGGCAGACGATTAAGCTGGTTGTAATTTTGTGGCAGACCTTTTAAAAATTAAAAACAAAAAAGTCTGCTACGAAATTAAAACCAGCTAAATTGTCTTCCAATATTATTGTGGGTCCTATTTAATATACTTTTCAATGGTAAAATACTGCCAAACTTGGTCAAATTTAGGTACCTCTGTCTTACCTAAGTGACGTCATAGCTGCCCTTGCTCGGCTTAGTGAAGCCCCATTTCATGTAAGGTAGGTATAGGAGAGTCATAGAGCAAAATATGAGCTTTGGCAAAGTACAGATGGTCTGCCATCCAGTGGTTCCAAAACTATTACATTTAAAGGGCGTTCAGTAAAGAAATGAAATAAAGACAGTTGAAGTCCAAAACTCATCTTTTATTATTAATGACATTTTTGTGCAGTCAATAAATTTAAAGAATAATTTCTTTTCTACAGGAGACAATCCTGTTTTTTATATTGTATTTAATTTAACCCCGATATTTTATTTGAATTTTACTTACAATCTGTATAGTAATTTTAAAGCGATAATAATATGGTTAAACTATAATCAGAGCAATGTATCTGTTTAGTATGACAATTAAACCAAATATATTTTTTTATCTTTGGACAATCCACAAAGGCTGAAAGCCTAAATACTAACGTACCTTGGGTGTCTTAAGCAAGGTAAGAGAAGTTTGTTAACACGGGACTTAAAAACCTGAAGATTTGGGGGAAGGAAAGACCTCCGCTGGCAGTAGGTTTCATAGTCTAGAAACTCTAGGGATAAAAGAACGAACGAAATGGGAAGTTCGGGGCCTACCCAATTGGACCTTATAGGGATGCATACGTGCAGCACTAAGATTTTCTCTGTTGGGAGCTGCAAGAGGAGGGACTATACTGGATAATTCATCGGAGCAGAAGCCGTAAAAGTATCTATAGAAGAGCAATAGATCTCCCAGAGCTCAACAGCTCAACGATGGGCAAGAGAAGGAAGTTTTTGAGTAAATAAAGGATCATTAATAAGACGAACAGCTCTTCTTTGAATAGCATTAAGAATGCTAAGGGTTGTAGGGGATGCCATTCCCCAGACATGAAAACAATATTCCAGAGAGAAATCCAAGCTTTTTTGAAGATCATTTTATATAAGCTTCTTTTAAGTAAAGCATGCATATTTTTAGTCAAACTATTACACATTTTTTTATAATATTCAGTGTTTAACTATAAATATAAAAACGTTTCACAAAAAACAAAATACAAATCGCAAACCAAATCAAAACTGTAAATACTTTTACAACGTCAGAATATTTCTTAATTAATATTCCTGTTTTGTTCTGCAATATTAACATACCATTCTGTTTTTAATTAGAAAACAAGTAAATGAATATATTGTTTACATAATGAACAACCCAAATTAAAATCGGAAGCAGTCATCCCGTCTCTTTTGTTTGTTTGTAATTGAGATAATACATTAATACAGTGTTTTACATGTCAGAATGAGTAGTAGTTGTTCCGATGTTGGTTTATTGTTTTAAAATGATGTATAGTCCAGGCGAAATACCTGATTGCAAAAAAGTCATTGCAGCAAAGTATTTGAATATTTTTGTTAAATGTATGATAACAATGTACGATAAACAATTTCGGACCAAAATAATCCATTGGAGGGTAAGAGGGGAGGGCTGGTTTTTAAGGGTAAAAATTGTTTTTTTGCAATTTTAAGCTAAACAATAAATCCTATTAAAAAGTTAGTTTTTAGTTGACGACATTAAAAGAAAAAATTACAATTTATGTAATAACCATTTTCACCCTAACCGTTTATTTGGTTTTTAATTTGTATCTTGTACCAAAGTGGTTGTTTTTAAGCTAAAATTTGGAGAGAATATACCTTATACTATCCTAAATATACTGTTTTTTTATCAGTAAATATACAGTAGTTATTATAAAATCTTACTTTAAAAAAAAACAAATTTTTAACCGCAATTTTATTTTTTTTTTAATGAAAACAGATTTGCTAAATGCAATTTTTTTATTTTTGTCAACATTTAATAAAAAAATAAGTAAATACCTAATTCAAAAAAAAAAAAAAAAAAATAAAATAATTAAAAAAACAAATTATTATCATTTTTCATTATACTCGTACGTTATGTCACTTTCGTAAAAAAAATAATATTATTAATTAATTGTAATAAAGTAAGTAAAGAGTTTTTGTATCTTGTGGAAAATTTAGAACATTTTTGTGAATGAATGTAAAAGCTGGATCACAGGTATACAGTGTGTCCCAGGATGGGTGTTACAAGAAGACAAATAGAACAAACAGGTTTGAACTAAATCATTTTGGGAAAACTGGTCGTATTGTCCAAAACTGAGAAATGCAAATTTTAACTTTAATACAGGGCAAGTTATAGCTAAAAATATAAAAACATAACCTAGAGGAAAGTACTTATTATAAAGCCGATTTAGAATTTTAAAATTTTTGTTTTATTTGCCTTCTTGTAACACTCATCCTGGGACACACTGTTTACCTGTAATCCAACTTTTAAATTAAAAAATAATGTTTCTAAATTTTTAAAATATTTAAAAATTCTTTAAAATCACAATTTTAATAAATAATATTATTTTTTTCGACGAAAATAACATAGGCTACGAGTTTAACGAAAAATGTTATTATTTTGTGTTTTTAATTTTTTTTTTTTAATTTTTATCAATTAAAGTGTATATTTTGTATAATATTTAGTAAAAGTTGACAAAAAACCAAAAAATATAAATCCAAATGGCGGTTAAAAAATATCTTTTTTTTTTTTTAAAGTAAGTTTTCATAATAACGGCTGAATATTTATTGAGGAAAAAAATATAGTATATTTAAATAGTATAATGTATACGAGCTTTACATTTCAGTTTAATTAAACCATTTTTGTAAAAGATAAAAATTATAAACCTAAAAACAGTTTTTTGAACTGTTCCCAGAAATTTTCGAGGTTGGGGTAAAATTAATTACCCGCCTATTTCGATACCCAAAACATGTGTTTGACCGTTTCACACTTAGCCGCACTCGCCGAACAGAGTGATAAAAAATTATATGGAACCTTTGAGTTTGCCGACTTTCCTGATTCTTAACGTAACGTTAGTCCGTCGCGGCGCCGACTTCGACGAGTTATGGTTTGATGACTATACCCTTACCATTTTTCGTACAATGTTAAAAAATTGCATATAAAACATTGTGGTAAACTTGTTTGACAAAAAAGTGACAAGTTCGCCCAGTCCGACACCCGAAATATTTGACATTAACAGGCTGGGTTAAACGCCGCTTTCATATATACTAGTATAAATATTCGTTTCAACATTTTCACAGCAACTTTTATGCAGATTGCAGATAAGTTTTTTTTTATTTTGTGACATTTTTAACCCAATTATTTACTTTCATTAATTTCAAATGGGACAACCTGTATACATCTTTTTTTTTTAATGGTAAAATTACCTTTTTTAAAAATGTATCATAATTTATAGTTTTTTAAAAATATTTCTGAGATATTGCAGATTTGTGCCAAGTCCTTTAAAGCAAGCTCTTTTCAGTTTTTGTTGGATAACCCAGTATAGTTTGTTCAGAATAAAATTAGTCCAGTGGCTATAACTTTCCGATGGTTAAATTTAATATGAAACCTATTTTCTTAAAGTGTAAAATTTTAAAGTTATCGTAAAACATATGATCTTTAAATTTTAGGTGTTCCGCATAATAATTTTGAATGCTTTTTCTCTTCATGAAACTTTTATTAGACATTTTGGAAAAACACGCCATTTATTTAATGTAGGTCATATTGACTCCTTATTGCTATTTGTATAAGAGAAATAAAATTATATTCAAGTATTTGTTTTGTTATAGGTACTTTGAGTTTACTTAAAATTATTCTATTATTATTGACAAAAAGGTTCATGTTTGGGTCTTTCCAAACTTTTTGTTAGGTTGTTCTTGTTGGTAAATAGTTTAAATCTACTTGATATGGTTGGATAGCTTCTCTTACGAAGTGGTGTCAAATGTCAATGTGTTTAGTTCTACTGTGATATACTTGATTCAAAGCCAATTTTTGAGCTGACTCGCTATCATTAAACAATGTGAAACACTTTTTCTCATTCACCAACTTTAACACACTTTGCAAGAAAGTGGCTTCTTTCGTTGCTTCAGAGACATCCATGTATTCAGCTTCAGGACTTGATAATGCTACTGTTATTTTTGCTTTTTACTTCTCCAGGAAACTGCAGCACTGCTAAATTTGAATACATGGCCTGTACAGGATTTTTTGTTTGTAATATCCCTTCTCCAATCGGCATTCACGAAGCCTTTTAAATCCTTTTGGTCTATAAAAAGAATAGATAGTTGTTCATAGTGCCCGTTATGTTCCGAAGAACCCGTTTTGCAGCTCTAGAACGTTTTTCGTTGTAGCAGGTGTTACACTGTTACATATGGCAACTTTAAATCCCTAATTAAATTTTTATTTTTATGAAATTTTTTGTTTTGTTCGAACACAGGTTTAAAAATTTAATTTGGTATTAGTTTTTATGAAAAATTTTGTTAATAATGGGTGTTTTAATACAATTATTGGCTAGAGGGGTTTTAAGAGAGAAAAAATTTGAATCCGCTACCAATTTGGAAGAAAATTCTAAAAGGCGCCACCTGTGGTATCATGCACAAAATTAATTCGATATAACTTTTTTGAGCCACTGTGCATTTAAGTTTTAGGAACAAATTATTAAAAAATTAAGTAGTTAATTTAGTTAGTTAATTAACTATTAAAAATTAAGTAGGGCATCAACGGCAGGATTTAATATCCTACCGCTGAACAACGAAACTTGTCTAATAAGTAGACGTAGGTTTCCTATGCTATTCACCACGACTCGATACAGCCTCACTGAGGAGTTCCTGTAAGGCAGGCGAAACCGGTCTGGGGAGAGAGTCGTGGTGGATAGCATAGAAAAGCAAGACGTTTTCTTTTAACTGTCTTTAAAGGGAGTAAAATATTTTATATATATATATATATATATATATATATATATATATATATATATATATATATATATATATATATATATATATATATATATATATATATATATATATATATATATATATATATATATATATATATATATGTATATATATATGGGTCCACATTTAATTCATTCTGAAAGTAATACCGCAAAGTACACAAAAATTATAAAGTAAATAAACCCTTTTGTAAACAATGATTTATTGCAGCAAAAAGTATTAAACCCGTCGAGTTTCTAGTTCTACGCCACGTGCCACCGGTTTTATGGCAAGACAGAGGCTAAATAAGAGGATGTTTTTGAAGTACTTAACATGTGATTTAGCAATGTTTTTTTTTATTTATCTGTCAACGCTATGTGCCTTCGAAAAGGTTTGTTTACTTTATAATTTTTTGTGTACTTGGCGGTATTGCTTTCAGAATAAAATAAATGTGGACCCATCTATATTAGTTCAGTCATGTACTATAAAAAAATTAAAATTGGCTCTATACAGGGTTACTCAAAAATTTTAAAACTTTTGTTTTAATTGGTCATGACCTTGACCTAATTATTTTATGCAACCCCATGGCAATACCTTGTTCAAATATTATCTTTAATATAAAACAGTTTTTATCCGGTAAACAGATAAGAGAAGGTCGCTTCCTATTCGGATTATAGGCTACTTGTATTGCTGTAACAGAGACTTTACAGAAGGCATTTTTTAAATTTGGATAAATCAAAAACGGCCTGCTTAAATTAGCTGTTACCAAATATCTCTCATTGTGAATATCAGTGTGTAAGTGTTTGCGGCAGGTGGAAAAGTAAATCTCGTCAATTATATTTTTAGTTGTTAAATGATATCCGTTGTCAGATATCCTCGGGCCTGTATGGGCTGATTGCGAAGTGACTTTACTATCAGTTGTTTGTACGGTGGTATAACGTTCCGTATATTGGCAGGTGAAGATCATTGACAGGTTCTTATCCATTAACAGATCGTGTCCTTATATAACATAATTTTAACTTTGTACTAGTAAAAATTTGTAATCAAATAATTTTTTAACCATAAAATAACATTAAAAATCGTACAAAATTGTTAAATTATGTAATTTCTAAATACCTAATTTAAACTTTAAAAGTTTAAATTAATAAAGACAGATAAGTTCACTAGGACAGTCAACTGGATGTTTAAAACTTTTGTGCGAAGGGTGCATTATTAAACGTTTTATCTCTTTATCCTTAACAGTTACTTGTTAAATTAATTATTTTTATTGTATTGCTGTTATTCATATTTCTGCTCTTTAACTTGACATTTTAATGTTTTTTGCAAAAACTTTAAACAAGGGAAATGAAGGGTGCAGCTTTTTAATAAAAACATGGTTTAAGGCTTTTTCAAGTCAGAACTTTAGTGAAGACTAAAATAGCAATCTTGCAATATTTTAATAAGAAACGACTTTATAACCAATAATAAATGTATTTTGTAGAGGGTTTTTATTTATATTTTGCCACCTACTTTTACCTTTAACCACGAAGGATAGAAAAAAAACATCGTGTATAAAATTTTTATACGTTTTCATCTATAATCTTTTAAGCATAAAATAAAACATTAAAAATTAAAGAAAAAAATCTTTTTTTTTTAATGAAACCCTCTATATATTATGTCACCATTAAATACATATTTTTTAAAAGCTTTACAAAAATACCACATTTGATATATCTATCTCAAATATTTTCCTAAATATGGCCTTTTAAATATGGTAAGAATTTCCATTACATCTACAGTCTTAGCTTAGTGCCATTGGTAATATAATCAAAAATTCTACTATTTTTTTGATTCAGGTGCATGGTTATATTTCAAAAACTAAAAAACTGTATTTTTTTACATTTCGCATTAAAACCTAAATAATGGACAAGAGGGAGCAAAATTTAAAAGAAAATTTAATAATTTTAATATTCGATGTCATAAGCCAAGTATTTTAAAAAAGTTTATTTTTATTGTAAAAAATTGACAAAATTTTGTTCTATTTTTAAAAATAAAGGTACTTTACTCTTGGTCATTTTTCATATTTGTAGTTATAGCTCGCCCTGTATGTTACCAACCGGAAAAAAATTGTATTTATTAGTTTTAGACCATGCTACCAGTTTTCCCACGTTTAAAAATTTCAAAATTTTTGGTTCATTTGTCCTCTTGGAACACCTATCCTGGAACATACTGTTGAGAGGTGGCATTTTTGTAAAAAAATTTAATAGACGGTTTTTTAATGGTGACATATTATACAAGTGTCCCATTTAAAAAAAAAAGTTTACCTCTTCATTTTTCTTTCAGCTTTCGATATTCATTTGTTTCTTTTTTATGTATTAAAGATAAGAGAAGAAAAAGTATGGAACTTTATAACGGACAGTTTTTATATCCTTCTGGGTTATGGTTAAAAGTGGGTGGCAACATATAAATAAAAACCCTGTACATGGTATTTTATTTTGGTTGGGTTTATGAGGTACCTTGAAAACTATTTAAAATATTAAAAAACTAATATAGAACACTTTTTTTAACTATAATCGAAACAGTTTATGACTATTTTTAGTTCTCTTAAAGCTACCAGGTAAATTTTAGATTTTGGCCATTTTGACAACTTTCTTTAACTTTGGTTGTGAAAAAACTTTAAATAGATTAATTGTGTAGTTTTTATTTCGTAGAATACTATTATTAGTTGAGGCAGGTACTTATTCATTTGCAGGTCGTGCCCTTATACTGCATAACTTTAATTCTGTACCTATTTAATGTAATTGCAATTTTGCTATAAAATCAAATAATCTTTTTTAAACAAATTTGGTTTTGTGTGGATAATATACGTAACCGCGAAATAACAATAAAGATCGTACAAGTTATTAAATAAAGTAATTCTAATTTACAGGTTTATTTCTATTTTTCCCAAACCTTGCCTCTTATTATTAAAGAAGGATAAGTTCACTAGGACAGTCAACTTAATGTTTAAAAGCTCTAAGCGAAGGGTGCATTATTAAACGTTTTAACTCTTCATCCTTTACAGTTACTTGTTAAATTAATTATTTTCTAAAAAGTGCTGTTATTCACATTTCTGCTCTTTAACTTGACATTTAAATCTTTATTGCGTAAAATTTTAATAAGGGAAATAAAGAGTGCAGCCTTTGAATGAATACATAGCCTAAGGCTTATTTTTTAAAGCCCTAAGAATAAAATACCAATCTTGTAACATTTTAATAAAAACACAGTAAGAACCAATAATGAAAGCTTTTTGTACAGCGTGTTTAGAAATATTAAAAACTATACGAGGTGCCCACGAGATCACTAGCAAGCCTGTTATTTTCTTAATAAATGTTACACGATTTTGATTTTTTTTCAAAAGTATGGTTGGAATGGAATGCATATTTTTAATGTTATAGGTTATATGTGGCACATATGGTTTAACCGGAAGTGCTCTTTACTTTTCTATTTTTAATAGAACACCATAAATATTTTTTTAAATTTGTCCTTATGGATATAAATTAATTTAAACAGGTTTTAAGATATGGAGGGGTCAAAAGTGGAACCAAGTGGTTCTTGTTATATTACACTTCGCGATGCAGCCAGTATCTTTGCTTGAACTTGGCTTGCAACGCTACCGCGTGTCTAGATTTACACTAAAAAACCCAGCCCAAAACAAAAATCGACGAGTCTGAGATTGTAATTAAAAACGATTGTTTCAATTAAATAAATTAAATTAAAATAAAATTAATTAAATTTAATTATTTAAAATTAAAAAAATTGTTTTAATCTACGCGACCACACTGTATTTTAAAAGGCTCTTAACGAACAAATAAAGTAAAATTATTTTCAAGGAAAAAAGTTGTTGATAAGTGTCGTATTTAAATGAAATATTAATATGGAGAGCGGGCCAAAATTACCAGCCTAAATGATTAAAAAGCGACATTTAAATTCCTGTACAGATAATTTAGGGTCGGTAAATTTACGAGAGACGCGGCTCGTGGAAAATTGCGAAAACAATTTGCCGTTTTGACGTATTTGATGTAAAAATAAAAGTAGCCCGTTTTAATTATCTTGTACAGGTTTTCATTTATATTTTGCTACTTACTTTAAACCATATTCAAAAAGAATATAAAAAAATCATCCTGTAGAAAAGTTTCATACTTTTTTATCAATTATCTTTTGAGCATACAAAAAGAAACAAACAAACATCAAAAACTCAAGAAAGATGAAGAGGCAAACTTTTTGTAAATGGGATACCCTGTATATTATGTCACCAATAAAAAGATCTTTATAAAAGCTTTAAAAAAATATCACATTTGATATATCATTAAATGTCAAAGATTTCAGAATATCCTAAAAAAGATAAAAATTTTAAATTTTAAAACATGAATAATAGTTAATGTTTATTTTTATTATTTTTATTCCATTTATCTTGACAACGGTGGCAGATTTGCCACCGAAACGTCGATTTTTAATTATTATTTTTTTACTTGTTTAAATTTTTTTGGTTTTTAGTACTTTTAATTTTATTTTTGGCGTGTACCCAAATAAATACCATCCATTGAAGGACTTTATCTTACCAAAAATTTTTGAAGAGCAAACAAAAATAAAAAAGGTCTTCACATTTTTAAAAACGTGATGCCCTAAGCAATTGCTTTGTTGCTATTAGAAAAATACACTTCTAAAATATTTTTGCACATTTTTAGAATTAAGTGGTGGAAATAAACTATCTCTATCGCTTTATCCAACCAAATTTAAAGAGAGACTTACGCAATGACCCCAAAAATATACATAGCTTGAATAATTTATTAACCTATTTTTTAAGAAAAAATGATACGTCCCTGCATTTTTCTAAAATATATTTTTTTAACTCCCTGTTGGTATGGAACAAATTTGATCTCTTAACATTTTTTTGTTTATTGGAACTGTTACACAGCACAAATGATATTTGGGCAACTAAATAACACCATAGTAATGCTTCTTCCCATAGGTAAACGGCTGTTCAGTAAGTCGGAATTATACAGGGTGAGACGATTTTTTCTCATTTCATGTATCTATTTTTAACAGAGGTCCAAATTTGACATTTTGTTTTGACCGTTTGATTCCTTTATTATTTCTGTTTAAAAAGGTATATTTAAATCGATATCCGTTACCGTTTTTCTTAATATCGCATTATAGGTATATTCAGACATACCATCATTTTGTATGTAGAATTTTTTTTAGAAAGTTATTAAAATATGGTAAAATTATTTAAAAAACGGTATTTATCTGTATTATAAAGATTAGGAGACTTACAAATACCATTTGTAATAATTTTATCACATTTTATTTATTAAAAAAAAAGGAATACTTATTTTATAACATACAAAATGGTGGTTTGCCTAAAAGGAATCAAAAGATTGCAGCAAAATATCAAATTTGTCACCTGTGTCATATACACATATAAAATGAAAAAATCGTCTCGCACCCCGTATAATTCCGACTTAAGGTATGCGCACATACGTCGGCATCGGAAAGACGGTACGGATCGCAAAAAATAGTTTTAGTAAAATTAAATGAAGCAGTGCACCTATGTGTGGGCGGTTGGCAGCGGATTTAAAAATCCCACGCGGATATAGCAACTTTAATTAAAATCCGGCCATTACCGTTTGATATGTGCGATACAGGTCAGAAATTGCGTTATTTGACAAGTATTTAAACCGATTCCTACCGGAGGGTTTTAACCGAGTGGTTTTATACCCCAGGTGAAAAAGCGCTAACTTTTAATATTTACCTATGGTTTAGCCATAACTTGCATGTGCATGTGTGTGTGTTTAATTTTACTAATACTATTTTTTCCGATCCGTACCATCAGTTCGATGCCGACGTATGTGCGCGTACCTTTACTGAACAGCCGTTTACCTAGCTATGAAAAGAACCATTAGTATTTATAAGGTTATTTAGATGGTCAAATATCATTGATACTGTGGCAACAGTTCCAAGGTGATATTGATTTTTTAAAATCTGACTTTGAAGGTTATTTACTACGTTTATATCGAAAAGTTCAAGCTGGCTTCAAACCAAACCGGCTTTAAAGCGTATTCCAAGCCTAAGTGTTTATTTCGGTGGCTTAAAAGTCGATTGAAAATCGAGCTTAAGCACATTTCATGCTTGTGTCATACGCATGCGGCAGTTTTGCATCCAACTTCACAGTAGACATGCAATGAAAAACAAACTTCACTTTTTATTCGTCCCGTTTTGTGTGCTGTTGGTGTTAGCGTTTTAAGGTTTTTTTACCTGTTTTTTTAATACATATTTTTTAGAAAATTGTCAAAAATTATATATGAAATTGACACTGGTGACGTTCGAGAAAGCATCCATCTGAAGTTAGGCAGTTATTAATCCCGCTTAAATTGTTAATATCGTGTTTTAAAACCGGCTTGGTGAAGTCAACCCTATTTATTTCTAGGTTTGGCTTGGACAATTCAAGTCACTTTCAAGTGCGTTTATATCGCTTTTTTAGGCTTTTAAAAGCCACTTTAACTCAATCTACCTTCAACTATTCGATATAAACGAAGTCATTATCTCCTTAACGAAACGCGATAGAACTTTTTTAAATCAAGTTCTAACCTTATTTCGGCTTACCTTACTTTTTCGGACACCCTGAATTTCACGTTTTTTTAATAACTCGCAAATTGTACGGTAATAAGGATTAAGGTTTATCTAGTCATCGTGATGACATGGAAAACAAATAGTATTTATATGCCTAAATGACAAGATAAGAACCTTATTTAAATTCTTTTCCAGGTTTGTATTCAAAATTAATGTCTTGCAGAGACAAACTTCCTTTTATATAATCTTACGGCGTTAACGTTCACCCCAAGCATCCCCTGTCCTTGTATATCACGTACCAAGTGTTTTTCTGGTTATATCCCTTTCTTCCATCACTGTCACCGTCTTTTCGTGTCGTATCGATCTCGTTCGCCTCATCAATCCTTGCGCCCCTGTCGGGACCAGTCGGCCGATATTTGCTTTTTGTCTCTTTTGTCGCCGGGCCAATCCTGTCCCACGCAGGAACTGGGTCGCAGCAGGAAAGTGCCGCCGCGGTTTGTTTGCAGGAGATGGTCGGATTACGCCGAACTGCCAAGACAACACATTTTGTCGAAAGTAAAGTAGACAACTTAGCAAGTAACGATAAACAAGGATTTTTGTTGTCTTTTCCTTTTGTGTGTTTTTATGTAAAAAGTAAGAGAAAAAAGAATGACCCTGATTTTATTTTAACGGGGACCAAGGACACACATAAAATAAAATTACACTAAGTGAGATTTACTTTGCATAAAATAAAATTTATAGTAGAAATATTACCCCACTAAATTTGTTTTTTTAACCCTTAACTAGTGACATCTTAATTTCTGTCACTAATGATGATATGGGGTCTGGCAGACTTCTGAGAAACCCTACATTGTAATTCACATATTATAAAAAAATAAAATAAAATGTAGGCCCCCTAAAAATCTGAAACTTTAACCTAAAATACAAATCAAATCATTATTTTGGACATAAATGAATCTTTAATGGTGATAAATGTATAAGAAAAAACACTTTATTATATATCTTTGCCTAAAAATAAAAAAAAATAAAATGCAAAACGTAAAATATAGTGAATAATTTTATACATCTACAGGGTGGGCCAAATTAAACTTGTACAGTTTTTAAGTAACAATAACTTTGTACTTGTTGCGCCTATCTTTATATATATATTTTTACCGGGCTAATAGGTAGAATTTTTTTCTAGGTTTCCTAATTTTGGTTGAATAGGTTTAGTCAGGACCGGACTTACGGGACTTTTCTTAAATGATGCATTTAACCTTGTTGCAAAGAAATTGTATAAAGCTACAAGTATGCTAATACGTATTTCTTGTAGACAAACTATGGGAAATGATTCACTAAAAGCAATTATTTTAGGATTCAGGAATTATGATTATTCTTGATAATCGATGCGCCCCAAAAAGCATGCATTTCTCTAAATTATAATAGTGACCATTTTTTAAATGTGCTTTGGAAATCAAAAATGTAACGTTACCATGGTTTCTGAGTTGGATGCTGACACAAATTTACAGTTAATTAAATAAAATTAAACGTATTATATAGGTTACATTTTTTTGCAACGAAGTTAAATGCATCATTTTGAAAAAGTCCCGTAAGTCCGGTCCTGACCAAATCTATTCGACCAAAATAAACAGAGAAAACATATCTACTTATTAGCCCTGTACAAATAAAGAAGACAGGCGCAACAGATAAAAAGTTATAATTAGTTAAAAGGTGTGCAAGTTTAATTTGAGCCAGACTGTATATATCACTGTTTCAACAAGAGATGCAGGATTTTTTAACATTGCAACCAAATCGGCTTCTTGAAGCTAAAGCACGACAATTCTGTCAATATTTTGCAAGTTTCTTTTTAGAACATCACTTTCGGAAATGTCTTGAATACGATGGATTCTTTGTATTAGATCTCTTCTAAAGTTTGACACATTTAACCTTCTAATGATGCAATTTTTAACTAACAGATCAGTTAAATTTTTTATAAATAGAAAATTTATTTACCTTAACATTAACCGTAGAGGATAAAAGAATTATTGCTAAATTTAACCATAACCAGCCATATTCATCAAAATAAGTTATGTTACACACGTGGTGAAATGTAGTCTGAGAGACTCCGTGACTCACCTAACTTGAAATCAAATAAACGCTGGATGCTGCCTTTTAAGCATCTACTACTAGACTATTATCTGGGTACCCAAAACCGAAGGTTTCATTAAGTATTAGGGTTGATGATATGTGCCAAAATAAAGTTTGCGGACTATCACAGATCCCATGTCACCAGTTAAGGGTTAACTTAACAAAACCAGAAATACATATTTTTGTCTTAAGCTGACATATATCAAAAAAAAACTGTATTCATTAGGTAACGTTTAAATCGTTTTGGTAGATTTAGGCCCTTAAGTCTTAGGAAATTATACCTATCAGTGCAAAATATCTTTAAATAATTTATTTTTGTATTATAGCTCTAGTTAATAAAATAATACTTCTAAATTTAGCTTCGTTTTATCGTTAATTAAGTCTTGGTAAACTATTAATTAAAAAAACTTTTGGATCTGTGACAAAAATGGGATAAATTCTACTACATAATGTTAGGCCTGGCAACACTGTTTTAAAATCTTAATACTGTCATGAGCGCCCACTATTGTTTTCTAATAGAAACGCTGAAAATTGAGCCCGTTTTTCTCAAATAACACCGATTTCGTTTACACACCTTTCTTCAGGTCTCTTTACATTTTACCTAATTGTATTGTTATAATATAGGGACTAGCAACGTTTTCGAAAAAGAATTTTAGGTCAGCTTATTTTTCTCTTTCTATTCTGAGCTGTAAGGATGGCGGTAGTGGTTGCGTTTATTAGTTTGCATTCTACCTGTACAGGTAATAATCCAAGGTTTGAAAAAAGAAATCTAATTTTTAATTTCTTGGCTTTAGATAGGTTTACCATACATTTTTTTTATTGTTAGACACTTATCATAGCTAATTATAAAGTCGTTTCCCTTCTAATTTTTGAACCATTTGGTATATTTTATTGAAATTTGGAACGATAGTATATGATCAAGGTCTGCATTTTTCGACATATCTGTGACAGCTTTAAATGTTACGATCACAGCTGGGCGCCAATGCAACCGCTACCGTCAGCCACACAGCCGAGGACCTACCCGAAAGAATAGGGATATTATTTATTTATCTGTGTAAAAATGTTAAATCCTATATTCCAGGCTTTCTTTAAACCCCAACCGATAAACTTTAAAGTAGGACTTACGGTGAGTATTTAGTTGGCCGGAAATATAAGACGTGCTTGTAAATATAAAATTGCTAAACTTTTCACACGAATATAGAAAAAGATGCTTTTCCACAATGTATTAGAAAACATTACTTTTAGGCGGATATTAAACTTGTCATAAACCATACTTAATAAGTCTAGACCGGACGTTAAGCCGGACCAAGGAAGAAGGAAGTAATTTTTTTCTTCTGACCCATTTTGTGCCATATAAATTGTTAAATTTGGTAAACTTTAAATTATTTATTATATAAAAACAAAACTATTTACCCTAATTTTGTGGTGTAAATTTATATAACGTCGACGTTACCGGAAAACCAAGAATCTGCAAAAACTAAATTTTACAAGAGGCTCTAAAAACATTATAGTATTGCGTTAGTTAACCTACTTTCGACCCGCGTTGCGTAAACGCAAATTTTAATTATTTTTTTTACTTACAAATCATACTTTTTGATAAAAGTTAAATAATTTAGGTACATTTATTTACCCTGTGTGATAAAAAGTTAAATTTATGTGTTATAATTTTTTTTTCGTGACGGGAAAGAAATTTACATTGTATTTCTGTTAACAGGTACTAAAGTGTGACTTTTCATAAAATTACTTTTTTCCCGTAGGAAAAAAGTGGGTACTTTTTCCCGGACATACATACACGTAAGTATAGTTAATTTTAGAATAATTTATTATACAGAACTTTCATTTACCTTATATTAGGAGTCCAGTCAGATAATTTTTAATCGACTTTTAAAACGAAGAGGTTCTCAATTTACAATCAATGTTTTTTTGTGTGTATGTTACGCGATTACTCTGGCGTTTGTGGGCCAAAAGCCGAAAGAGTACACTTCCGCGCTGGTCCCATAAAAACACACAGTCAGGATCACGAGAGAGAAAGATACCAGACTTATTTTTTGTCGGCAAGGCGAACTCCAGCTTTTTAAAGCAAAACTGACTTTAGTAGGCATATGCTTATATAAATAGATATATGTTCAAATAATAAAGCAAAAAGAAAAGAAGAGATCAGATCAGCATTCAGAATCGACAACCTTGGGGTAAAATTAACACCTTTTACCCACCAAAAGGAAAAGTTTCCCAATTCATCTGTATGTTTTTTTACCGACTGCGAACTTTTTGTGTGTATGTTACGCGATTACACTGGTGTTTGTGGACTGATTTTAAAAATTCTTTTTTATTTGAATGAAATCCGCGGTGGTCCCATAAAAAAATAAAGTCAGGATCGCGAGAGAGAAAGGTACTAGACCTATTTTTTTCTCTGCCATACGTAGGAAAGATCAAGGGCGCATTTAGAATCGACAATATTAAGGTAAAATTAATCCTTTTCACCGAACTAAAAGTTCCCCATGTGTATCGATTTATTCCAGCCCCGCGTGTATTGATTTATAAGCTTTTGGCAAATAAAATGTATTCTACCAATCTACAAGCGGTTAGCTTCAGCCTCCTGTGTATGGATTTATAAGCTTTTGATAGACAATATAAGGAACTAAAGACAGAGTATAGGTGGGGGTAATGGTTAGTTAAATCTTTTTTAATTCCTTAATTAAACCTTCATTGCTGTCAAGAGCCTATAAATCGATAGAAGCTGCAGCTAACTGCTAAAAGAGGTACTAGTAGTGTTTTTAGTGAATAATTACCTATTAAATTGAAAAATTGAGAAACTAAAAAGCTAAACATAATTATTTAAAAAAATTGGACCGACTTCAAAAAAGTAGTAAAAGTCACTAAAAGAATAAAAATAATAATTAAAAAAGTCGGGTACTAACCAGATGTGCTCAATTACTTAATGGTAATAACTAAATAAACAAAAGATTGTATAGTTTTATGCAATATGCTATTTTTTTAAAGTTGGTTTAATTTTTTTTTTTATTATTATTATCTTCATATTATTCCAAGTAACAACTAAACGATTACTTTTAGTTTAAACTTTTTAATTTCAATACGTCAATTTACAAAATGACATTGTCAGATACCAAATAATTTCCTTAAAGGTTTCCATAGTAATGCAAGGTCTAATTGTGTTTTAAATATACCAGTTGACCAGTTTGAAACTTCAAATTTTACATGATTAATTTTCTGATTTTATGATATTATGTTTTTTTTAAATAATAACGCGTTGTTTTCGCCATCCCAGAAAAAAAAGTGTATTATACACGGGAAAACAATACTAGATTTTAGCTCTCGGTTTATTGCCTCCCTCCGCTTCGCGTCGGGAGTCAACAAAACCTCGAGATAAAATCTAGAACTTTTTCACTTTTATAATAAATAACTATTTTTATCATCCCAAACTTTTACAAATTTTTGCCGATAGGGGGAAACTTTTTTCTTGGATCACTGTAAAGCAACAAATATTTATTTAAGTTTTTTGAATGCAAAATAAGGAATATTAGTACCAAAATGAACCTGTACCAAAAGTAAAACAATAAAATTAACATCTTTAGAAAGTACACCTAAGTAAAAATTATTACTTACGTTTTCTTTTTATATTAAGAAATGAACTGACCTGAAACAAAAAGGAAAGAGGTTAAAACCAATTGATCGTAAAAGCAGTAGCAAATAAGAATTTAAACGTTGTTATTATTAAAGCATCTAATAAAAAACTTGTATTGGCTTGCCAATCCCCTCTAATAAATAATTTTAAATACAGTTTCTTACAGCGTTGAATTTAGGGTGTGGCCCGGGGGAGACATTTCCCGAAGCAAAAATAAATCACGCCCGTAGAAATTTGATGTCAATTCGTAAGTATGAATAAAATGTTAAAGTTTACAACAGCGTAAAAAAGCATGGAATAAGCGGTTGGTTTGATTTTGACACCTGAAGATTTTTTTGTTCTTAAACTTTTTTGAAGGTGATACAATTTTTTTGGTTACTTCAGGATTCCCACCCCCGGGGAAAATTTACCCCCCAAAAAAAAAGGCTGAAAATATCACTGGTATATTAATTATTTTTAGAATCAATATATAAAAAAAGGTATGACTTACCCAGTATTATTAAGCTGGTCTTACACTTATTAAAATTCTTGTCAAATAAGTTAGATCAAGTTTACCTTGAATAAATTTGAAAGTGTAAAACAGAATATTTCGATATTAAAAAATTCAAGGTCACCTTGTCAAATTTGTTTTAAGGACTACAACACGTCCTATTTTTTTTCAAAAATTTGATGCAAAACTACCGACCTAATGAATTGAAAATTGACAGTTGGCAACTACTTAACCTCAAATTTATCGTGCATAACGTAAGGTTTGATTTTTATTGTTTTTATTTAAATATTTTAAGGAGGAAGCGTTTAACTTTTAGTTATTTATTGTTATTTTATTACTGTACCATGTTTTTTACCTTTACGAGAATATAAGCATCCAGAATTTCCCCAGTTGGTAACCCTGACATTTGCTTTAAAGAAGTTTGTCAAATAATTTCTTAATACCTACTTCCGTCTTCAAACAAATTGTATCAAATTATGATCAAATTTATTTAACAAGAAGTTTAATAAGTGTAAAACCAGCTTTAGAACAACTGTTTACACAACGCTCCTTTAATATTATTTAGTTGCAAAGCCTTTAACTTTAAACAAATTTAAAAAAAAACATTTGAAATTACACACACTTTTAACAAATACTACCTTTAAAACAACGCAAACCGAAAAGCACAAATCCTAGACGCCACTGGATTGATCAACAGCTGACTAAATACAGCACATTTTTTTAATGTTCCCGCCCCCGTTTTTATTTTTTGAATGGAATAATTTAAAAATTAAAAAAAAAATTTGGGGTAAGGAATTGAAACAAAAATACTATATTTTAGGGGAAATTAATAGCAAGCCTTTTATGTTCTTGAGAAGTGTTACACGATTTTGAAATTTTGGTTCGATGTATGTTTGGATAGGATGTAGATTTTCGATGTTTCAGATTTTATCTGGCATATTCGGTTTAACCGCAACAGCTCTCAACTTTGCTATTTTAAATGGACCACATTATATATATTTTCTAAAAATCAATTCTATAGGCCATTGTAAGCAAATACATGTATCACCTGTCATACCTATCTTAATTAGTTTTTAAGAAAATAGCGTTCGAAAATGTCATGCTAAACGCCATTTTTATCGATTTAGTAAAAAACAAAGTATAGTAGAAAATGAGTAATGCGATTTTTTACACATATTTAATAAGCCTTATATCCTACCACTGTAAAAATGTTATTTTCGGTTTTACCGAAAGTGGTACCGAAATTGACTTTCGGCAGTTAAAAACTTTAATAATTCAAATTGAAACCACTACAATAAGCCTTCAATTTTAACTTAACACTTATTTTTTAATATTTTTTGTGAATTATATTCTATCTAAACCCAATAGTTTTTAAAATATTACTAGTAAAACACTAGGCTGTTCAAAAACTAGCGACAAAAATATTATTTTTTAACGTTTTACTATTGATAACTTTAAGACTATTAGGTTTAGAGATAGAGTATAATTAACAGAAAATATTGATAAATAAGTGTCAATTTTAAATTTGAGGCTTACGGTAATGGATTCAATTTAAATTATTTAAGTTATTTACTGTCGAAAGTCAAAACATTAAAAATCTGCTTCCTATTCTACCATACATCTGTCTAAAACTTCAAAATCGTGTTACACCTCTCAAAAAAATAATAGGCTTGCTAGTAACCTCGTGGGCACCCGATATATTACTGGGTATTCAATTGATATGCCGGTTTAACCTACCTGCTAAATTATTAAATTTAAGCGGCCACTTTATGCCGGAATTATTCAAAACATCATCAACGTAAACGTCCAAATTGAATGGCGCGATTTCGCGGTGGCCGCACTGCATCAAAGGGCCATCTTGAACGTTTGGTAGAGAGCGACGGCCCTAAAGGCCATACCAAATGGACCTTCCTCAAAACATAAACCCAATTTACTGCCAGTTAGTTGGCCAAAAACCCGTAACCGACACTTTGAATTGCCTCTAAAGCTACTGTGTTTATATTGCAAGAGGATAAATTGTCGACGCGTTGGCAGTTGTTTTTGTGACTTCTTGCTTTTTACTACTTTCAATCCGTGAAACTGGAATTTTAGTAAGCTTAAATGTGTTTGTTACATTAATTCATAGTACGGAAACATACAGTGTATTTAAATTTAAAACTAGGCACTCTATACAGGGTGTTCCGAAATTAATGCACCACATTTTAATGACATATACTACGTTGAAAATGAGCCCAAGTTTCTACATAAACATATTATGTCCGAAAACGTTTCCTGTTAGAGATACGGGGTGTTAAAATTTTAAGAAAAAAATATTGTAATTTTTAGACCACCCTAGATATTTAATTGGTATTTGGAAAATTGCCTTAAAACAGCAAAAACATTTTTCTATGTAAAATTTTATAAAAAAATATTACTAGTGTCCCTAGCATATTTGTATAGACTATTTTTTAAGAAAAAGTGGTACGTCACTACTTATTTCTAAAAAAATAGTTTTGAAATCCCCGTTAATTTTGGAACAAATTCCTTGACTTTTTCCCGAATGATACATAATTTTCAAGAACAAAATAAAAACCACTTTGATGCATGACGAATTCTCTAAAATTATGACAAAAATGGTAAACATTAAAAACCTTAAATTTAAGATTTAAATTATTTCTGTAAAGTAATATTAACAAATTCGTCAAGCATCAAATGGTTTTTATTTTTTTCTTAAAAAATGGTGTATCTTTTGGGAAAAAGTTAAAATATCAAAGTTGTTACAAATTCATTTGGAATTTTAAAATTAATTTTTATTTAAGAAAAAGCAATGGCGCTCATGTTTTCCTTAATAGTCCTTACAAATATAGTACGGATGCCACTGGCATTTTTTTATAGTTCACATAAAAATGTCCTTTGCTACTTTAAGGAATGTACCAAATACCAATTCAATTCTACCAATTAAAAAAACCTTCCATTTAAAAACTAAAAATTTAATATTATTTTTTAACTTACCCCGTATAAGTCCTATTACCGCTTATTTTAAAAAATATTACTAAAACTATTTGTTACTTTTAAGGTATTAAAATTGATTTTAATTACTTACTATTTTTCTTTGGTTTAATAAGGCTAAAATTAAGAACTATTAATGTTTCACATCATTTTCGTCGCATAGCGGGTGCCTTTAATCTTTAAATTTTTAAATATATTTTTAACTATTTCTATAACTATATTTAAAAATTAAATATATTTAAATATTTTAAAAATAATTAGGATTAGGTTATAAGAAATATGTCCACAAAATTTGAAAATCTATTTTAGTTAATTTAAACAGCATAAAAATAAATTTAAAAATCTTTAGAATAAAAGCGTTTTTCATAAGACAAAAACGATGTACATTAATTTAAAGGGACTCTTAAATTTTAGCCTAATTGAACCAAACAGAAACATAAATTTACGTTTACTTAAATTCGAAAGCCATTTACATTCTTCTAATAGGCTCAAAAGATAATAATTAAAAAAATGTGATTTCTTTTTTAGTTATCCTTATAAGTGGCGGGACAATATAACTAAAAAGCCCTGTACAGCGTGGCGCCTTTGCGTTGACCTTTCAGGATATAGCGAAAACTAAATGAGATAGAACCAATATGATTTGCTAGTCTCGATTTTGATTTTAAAACAAATTCAGTGGTAAAAGTAAATCATCAACATGTTTTTCAAATTTTGTCAATTTGCGCTATACTCTGCCAGGTCAACAAAAGGAAGTTACCCTGTACATAAAATAAATATTGTGCAATTTAATATTCAAAAAAAAATTCTAGACATTTCCTATTTTTGAACATTTATCGGTTTTCTCGTGCAATCTTTATATAAAACATTGGTATTAAATACAAAGGTAGTAGAAAAAACCGAAACGGTGGATTACCTTAGCAACCGTCAAATATAAATAGTATAGTTATAGCCAAGACAATTATAACTATAATTTTGTCTTTGGTTATAGTTTTTCACTTAATTAAACATGGTTCTTTTTAAATCGTTTGTATAATAAAATAATTGCTTTGGTAATTTTTAGCCAACATAATCGTACCTGCGCTACTGCAGTAGTAAAATATTTTAATTGCTTTATTTTTCCTAAAACTTTAGCTTTTTAATAATATATTTTACATAAACCATATATGATATGGGAAGAACGACGCGGTGGGTGCTCGGCTAAGACATATACCGATTTTTGACAAACTTTAAAGATGTTTTTGTACGACCGGGCGTAAAATACAATTTTACGCCCCAATTTGAGGACGTAAAATTGCACTTTTACGCCCTAGGGTAAAAAGTATTAAAAACGCCCGCATTTATAAATTTATAAAACAATAATTAAAATTAAATAATACTCCATTTTATTTGGTAAAACAATAATTTATTTAATTAAACATATGTTAAAAGTATACTGATTACCATTTCAAACATTAAAAGCTGCAAATTTTCTTTTAACTACAGAAAATGCTTGAATATTAATTTCAGTCGTACAAAAATATTGTTGGCACCTCTGGCGTAAAGCACTTTTACGCCCACAGCTGATTGTTGCCCTCTCGGAGCTCGGGCAACAACTTTCAGCCGCGAGCGTAAAAGTGCTAGTTTACGCCCTTACAAAAATAACTAATTTAACCATGTTTGCTGTTTGGCAACTTAAAAGTATATCATTATTGTTATCGAAAAACAACAATGGAAAGGGTAGAAAAACCGGAACGGTGGATTATCTGAGCAACTGTCAAATATAATAAACCAAATATGCACAACTAACTAAAGGGGTAACTAAACATTAAGAATTACAAAAAATATTTGCAAGGTTGCCAAGTTTATGGTTTTATCCCTAGGTAAGAAATTTTTAAACGTTAAATGGAATACCCTATTTTTTATTATTGTAATCAATAGCCTGAATAAACTTTATTATAACCTAATATTATCGTGTTTTTAGTTCTGTCAATGTCGGAGATATGGCATTATGCTTCTTTTAAAATGAATACAAACGAGTAGGTAAGGTCAATTATCTCAAAAACGATCCAACCGAAATTCGTCAAAATTAGTACAGGGAAGTAGCTGAACACTCTTAATTCAGGAATTGCATTTTGCGATGTTTCGAAATTTCTTTTAAAAAAAAGTTAAGAAAAGGAAAATTTAATTCCTTCCTGTACTAATTTTTACGATTTTTGGTTGGATCGTTTTTGAGATAATTGACCATACCTAGTACATAGTTGAAAGAGGCATGATGCCATATCTTAGAAATTAACAGGAGTAAAAAAACGATAATATTAGCTCATAATAAAGTCGATACAGGCAATTGATTACAATAATAAAAATTAGGGTATTTCTTTTAAAATTTTAAAATTCTCTAGCCAAAAGAGAAAACTTTAACTTGGCAACAACGCAAATCTTATTTTAAAATTCTTTATGTTCAGTAATTTTTTTTATTTGTTTTTTGTCATCCCACGAAGGCATATGCCCTAATACCAGAGTACTGTGGGTGTCGGGTTATTAGATGTTTAAGTCATCGTTCCCCTGTTCCGTCAACGTTGTCCAAGCACTGAAACATGCAGTGATGCATTTTACAGCACCTTTTAGACAACGCGGTAGTGCCACCACGATCGTTATTTTTAAATAACTACCACCTAAACCTCTTTGCACATAATTTGATTCATTTCTATTTGACGGTTGCCGAGATAACCACCGTTCCGGTTTTTTCTACTAACCATGTATTTAAAATTCTGCTTGTATTTTATTTTTCGCACATAGAATTAAAACGACTTAAACAATTCCCTAAGTAATTAAAGTTCAGCAACTTTAAATTGATTGCATAAACTCCAAGCTTACAGACGATGTAGCAAAAGGAAATGGTGCATTTAGCAAATATTTCCTTTTTCCTTGCGGACTGTATCGAGCACAATACATATGCATTTGACATGAAAAGAAAACTTTTCCAATCTATTATTCACAGGTACATGGGTCTTTGATTTTTATAAAAGTTAATAAAAATAAAAAGTTATCGTTATTAAAAAAATATTAATTTAAACTCTTTATTATAATAAAATGATTGATTTGGCTATTTTTAGTCAACTCAATTGTACTGCAGTATAAAAATGTTTTTTTCCAAAACCTTAGCTTTTTAATAATATTTTATCTATACATATATTTCTTATTTTATTGAATTTATATTTGGCTATTTTTTAGCTAATAAGCCAAGTATAGTAAAATGATGAATTATCTAAATGACAACCATACATGACAAATAAGAACATTTTGACGTTACGTTCAGCATAGGTATCTTATCTGGTCAATGACTTACATCATTTTATTTTCTTGGGCATTTCTTGTCTGCCACAATAATAACTGCGCGATAATGGTCTGAAATTGTTGTTTTCCGGTATTAATAATCAATATTGATATATTTTTAAATTGCCAAACGGCGGACGAGATTTTTTTAATATGTCAAAAATCGATACCTGTCTTAGTTAAACGCCTGCAAGTCCGCCTTGTTGGGCTTAGTAACTTAGCAAAACATGTATGGTAGGTATAAGGGGCTCACTACACAAAAACGTAGATCTCGCTAAATACGTACAGGTAGCCTTTTACTGGCTCTTTGACTATTAAGCCTTGTTCAGACACGGCTAGTAATTTAGTCAAGTAGTGAGTAATTTAGTCGTGTGGCGAGTATCGATTATCGTTTAGACTAGTTTAGTGCAAACGTCAAGTAGTGGTGTTGAATTCGACAAGAACAGACATCGTACGGAGTTTAATACGAGTATAAAAATATTTTAAATATGATTTTGAGAGACACTAAGGCAGAAATATCTGAAAAATCAAAGCGCCTGGGGGTCAGAAAGTGAATAAATAAAAGACACTTCTTAAGAGCATTAAACGGTATTTTAAAAGAATTTGAATAAGAAGATCCGGGAGACGACAGTAATGCAATCAGAATTTCAAAAACTTTACTTAATTATCTTTTAAATAAAATAAAATATATACAAAATATGGCAAAATGTCTTATCTTCATTTCAGCGTGACATTTTGAGACCCTTAAAGATAACTTGATTATGTCGTCAAATACATATTAATGTTATTAATGTTTAGTGGTTAGCCACGCTGGGCGGGGGCGACTGAAATGGATCTACTCGAAACTACTACACTAAACTACTCAACTAATGTTTACTGTCCGCAGGCACTGAATAACTAAATTACTCGGTACTCGACTAAATTACTTGCCGTGTCTGTGAGTTGACACGACATTGTAAAAATCACCCGTTCTTTTGTAAAATTAACGATTCAATTATAGTTTTAAGTTTTGCCATTACATCTAATGTCTATCGATAGATGCAACAATATGGGCTTACTTCAAAGTTCAGTAAAATTAAATTGGTCGCATGAACTGCAAACTTACTGTTGATGCCTTAAAAGGAAATGGCGCCTTCGATAAACATGCACTATGGCTTCTCCTTTGTAGACTGTTTCAGACATAATGCATGTGCATCTGACATGAAAAGGAAATGTGTCGTGCACGTGTAACTCCGTCGTTTGTCAGTTGTAAAATTACGGAGATAAAATCACCGCTTAAAAGGTAACAGGTGATGATTTTATACATTTTTGTAAAACATCGTTATATCATAAAATTTTATTATTTTAAAGGGTCAATCAACTGTTTGTCCAAGCGCGAAATCACTCAGTCCCTGGTAAAAAAACAAAACAAAAAAATTCAAGTGTTTTATTAGTAACTTTTTATTACTTTTAATTAAAAAATCCCCAATTAGCAATTATTGTTATTATTTCTACAATAAATTGCTTTTTTATTCTTTTTTAAGTGATTCAAAGTAATGTGTTTAATAAGGTTATTCTTGGTCCCCATTAAACAATATACACAATAACTTTATACAGTGCTTGTCTTAAGTCAGAACTTTCCCTCCTAATTTTTAAACTGTTTGATATTTTTTCATGAAAATTTAAGAACTTTAGTAAAACCACATATACCAAATTTTGGACAAGAAATGACAGATATATGAGTCGCTCAGGAGCAGAGTGGCCCAAGTGCAAAAATCACATTTTTCAGTTAGGCCCATAATCATAGACACCATATAAATATCTATAAATTAGAAGTAGCCCAAATGACCTTCATCTGTTATTCATTAGATGGCGCTCCCAGTACACTTGGGCCGGTACATCATATTTATACAGCAGACAGCGGAAAAGTGGCCTAAGTGACAGTTGGGCCAGTTTGGCTTTCAAAAGTTGTCGTTGTCAGTGTCAGTGTTTTGCTGGTTTGTCGAGTGTGTGCGGAAAATAAAGTCTATATTATTACTATTTTTGCACATCTGTTGATTTGTTAGCGCAGGTAAGTTAGAAATGTTAAATTCACGTTTTAGATGCATGTAATAAGCTAAGAATAATAGTAGAAAACATAACCTTGAAAAAAAACAGGGAGTGGCTCGGCTTCTGCTTATACTGACCATAAGATTTTTTTTCCCAACAAAGTTACTTTTTTGGACGGTGCTTTCTTTGATGGGTAACGACACACTTGAATAATCAACAATATTATTATCTTATTACCAGAATTTTTACGATTTCTAAGTTGTAGGATAATTTTTTTATACTGAGGGGTTAGTGCAGGTGCTTTTTGGGCATGCTTCTTCAGTTTTTCATTTGTTTCAGATCACGAAAAATGTCAAATACTTCTAGTATCGCCGAACCCAGTGAATTCGATACAGACTCTGGTTCGGATTTTCACCCGCTAACGGATGACGAGTCCGATACTGATTCTGGAGAATCGACTATCATTGCACCTGATACCAACATTGTGGAGGAAAAAAGGTAGAAAAAGAAAGATAAAACGTGAAGGTGGGAAAAGACAAAAGAGTAAAGTTGCAAGGAACTCTGGAAAATCTTACCTAAACTACAGTGGAAACGTAGTTCCAGAAAAAACGTTTTTTGAGGAAGAATGCAAGTGCCCCAGGCGATGCCACTTGCTACTGAGTGTTCAAGAGAGAAAACGCATCTTTGAGAATTTCTACAATTTGTCAAAATTTAATTTGCAGACATGTAACATAAATGGCCAAGTAACAGTTACTAATAAGGGTCGTTTCACACATTCTCAAGATCCAAACAAACGCAGTAAGACGCGTATTTATAAGCTGCCAAAAGAAACTGGGGATAACGTTGTTGTCTGCAAACTTTTTTCAAAAATGCTTTAAGGGTTTCGGATGGTCGCTTAACAAGAGCCCTAATTAATAAAACGAGGGGTGGCGAACAAACTACACCCCCTCTAGATAAAAGAGGCAAACATCCTCCCAAAAACAAAACTAATCAGGTAGATATTGACAATGTAAAAAATTTTGTGAACAAATTTGCCAAATATAAATCGCACTACAGCAGGGCTAAAAATCCAAACCGGGAATACATGTCACCAGATTTAAACATCAGCAAATTATACAACTTGTATTTGCAAAGTGATGAGTTTGAACAGAAAGTTTCGAAATTTGTTTTTACGAAAATTTTCAACGAAGAGTTTAATCTTCATTTCCGTTATCCTGCAACTGACACCTGCAAAAAATGTGATTCTATGAACGTAAAAATAAATAATTTAACCGGCGAAGATAAACGAAAAGTGGAAATTGAAAAAGAACTGCATTTACGCCAGGCAGAGGCAGCTAGAAATGGAATGCGACAAGATCCAAAAGAAGATCCCCAATCCACAACGACCATTGCATTTGATCTTATGAAGACATTGCCCACGCCTAATATTTCTACAGGGGTGGCCTACTACAAGAGGCAGTTATGGACATATTGTTTGGGTATCCATAACCTATCTACAAATCAAGCACACATGTACGTCTGGCATGAGGGAATGGCCTCACGTGGACCTCAAGAAGGAGCTCATGTATCATGCATTATGTCAAAAATTATGTAAAAACTCCCAATTTAATTATGTACAGCGACCAGTGTGGAGGCCAGAATAGAAATATAAAAATGGCTGCAATTTGTGCGTACATGGCTTATTCTGATAACTTCAGTCCAAAAGTTATCAATCACAAATTTCTTGTTTCAGGCCATTCCTACTTGCCATGTGACCAAGATTTTGGCATGATTGAAAAGCAAAAACGTTACTTCAAAGACATTTTTTTGCCAGATGATTGGATTAAAGTAATTTTAAGTGACAAAAAAAAACAATAAATTTGAAGTAGTGAAGATGAGAAATGAAGACTTCAAAAGTAATCGAAAAATTAAAGTACAAAGACCTTCAAGGACTTCTGTTCTACATACCCCCAATCGCCCATGAATTTTATAACAGTTTGTCCACGAGTGAAAATGCTGTTGATGAAGATATTGTGCCACAAGGTCAAGACGTTGAGGCTCAAGTGTCATAATTTGTTTTTTTTTAATTAATTTTAAAGGGCAGTGTGGCCCAAGTGTTTTTTTTAATTAAAAAAACGATGTTTTTTCAATGTATCTTGTTCCAATATTATTTTATGTGCCATATCATTATTATCAAAGTTGTAAACTTATAATAAATAAATTTTTCTAATAAAAATTTCCGTTTGATTTTTATGAAAATTTTTAATGTGAATTATTTCAAAACTCCTTTTTTGCACTTGGGCCACTCTGCTCCTGAGCGACTCATATGTAAATGGTAAACTAAGAGCTGGGCGCCATTTTAAAAACAAAAATTAAATGGAAGAAGGGTCTTGTGATACATCATTTCAAAGCTCCTAGCAAGTACTCTACAACCTTAGAATATAAAGCAAATACCTTTACCTATTACAAAATGGCGGTAGGTAAAATTGCCTAAGTACCTGATGGCCATATTTTCGAATCTAATAATGTTAGATATGCTTAATGTGGTATTCCCTATAAGCTCTTTAAAAGATCTATTTAATTGTGATATATATGTATTACTACAGTTGGTAAAAATAGTTTATTTTATTTTTTTAGACCCATACCTTGCTTTCGTTGGCTCTTTACTTATGTCTAGTACTTCAGTCTTATGATAATATTTGAAGAACTGTAGTTGTATAAAATTGTCATTTAGTGTCTTAAAACCGTACATTATTTTATATTATTTTATGTCTGAAATACTAGAACTGGTACAAAATAACATTTTCTTTAATTATGTATGTGAATGACAGACATGACGTTAAAACAAATTCAATGATTATGTCAAAAAATTCCACTATACTTTGCTCCAGGGTACCCCAGGCAGAAGAAAAAAATTTCCGATAAATACTTATGTTGTCATGGAAATGGCACCAAAACTACACATTAGATTGGTTAAAAACAGTGGTGTGGAATTTTCACCTGTGATACCACTAGTGCTAAATTTATTTTCGGAAATTTTTCAAGGCCACGAATATTTTGAAAATTATCCCGAACCACAGGCAAAGGAGAATTTTCTTAAAATATTCGTGGCCGAAATAAAATTTCCCGAAATAATTTAAGCACGTGTGGTATTCAATAAGAAAATTTCACACCAAGTTTGTGTTTAATAATATTCTTTCAAATTAATATTTGTAACTATGACACGAGCTTTAAAAAATAAATATTTTCCATTTTACCAATTGTAGTTGCAAATATATGTAGTTTTAGAGCTTATTATTGTTTATTCTTTTATATTTTATATACCTTGTTTTACTACAGTTGGTAAAAATAGTTTATTTTAAGTTTTTAGACCCATTGCTTGCTTTCGTTTGCTCTTCACTTATGTCTAGTACTTCAGTCTTATGATATTATTTTACTAACTGTGTATAAAATTGTCATTTAGGGTCTTAAAACCTTACATTATTTTATATTATGGTATGTGTGAAATACTACAACTGGTACAAAATAACATTTTCTTTAATTATGTATGTGAATGACATACATGACGTTAAAACAAATTCAATGATTATGTCAAAAAGTTTTCACTATAATTCGCTCCAGGGTACCCCAGGCAGGAGAAAAAAATTTCCGATAAATACTTGTGTTGTTATGGTAATGCAACCAAAACTACACATTTGATTGGTCAAAAAACAGTGGTGTGGAATTTTCGGGGTAATTACATAAGTGCATCAAAATTATCGATAATTTTGCTTGAAAGCGTATTGCCTAAAAACTAGTTCATTTTCATCTTTTGCCAAAATGTGAAAATGGACGAGAGAAGTTTTTAAAAGGCAATATACTTGAAAGCTAAATTATGTGATTATTTTGATGCACGACTGTAATTTAGGGAAAAATGACTCGAAGAAAGTTAAACTATCAAATGAAGTTATAATAATTTTCTAAACAATTTATTTAACAATACAACAAATCCCAATCTTAAACATTTTCAAAATTTATGAAATGTCAAACTGACATATTAAATAAACAAAGCTGTTGTTAGTATGTGGTTGTCAAATTCAACAATGAAAAATATAACAGTGCAATTTTCGATTTCTACTATGCAATTATCGCGGTAATCAAGCGATAATTGTCGAGTAGACAAATGGGTGAGTGTAATTTTCAAAATAATTTTTATTTTTGTTTTTGTTTTATGTCACCCTATATCTCAGTAAATGTAATCTTCTGTACAAAGGTAAGTTTAGTTTAATTGCAGTATTTTAACTTTACAATTATCCAGTTAAATTTTCGGCTCAACTTAGGGATCACCCTGTATAGGTGTCCACGAATGGACTTAACTATACCTGTAACTTTTGTTATTTTTAATATTTTAAAAATATATTTCTTTATTAAATGTTTCTTTGTATGAAATGCTAAAAGCTTTAATAAAAATTTCCACCGGATATACAGGGTGGGTCAAAATGGCCAAAATATTACTTTAAAAAATAAATAAACTGAAAATATATATTCTTAAAACTGTTCCCAATTAAAAAGCATAAAAACGTAATCAAAAATATGCAATAATTTGTTTTCTATTAAGGTACCTGAGGCATATGAGGCCCGGGGTAATTATAAGGCTTATATTTAAAAATTCGCGACAAAATATATGGGTTTAGGTTTAAATGTTACTTATACATGCCTAAGACCAATAAATATCACGGGAAGTAAGCGAAGGCTGCTACGCGCTGCCTTGTTTTTAGTAGTGAAAAATTTGTATCAGGGTGCGGTATCATCATAAGAATTTATAATTATTGCCAAAAGAAAACAATGTATAAGTATTTGGATTTAATTTTTATTTAAAAATAAGATCATATTTTTATTTTGTGAAATTTTAATTACATCTATTTAAAACATTGCTTTTTTGGAAGAAAAAGTTATTTTGTTGTATATTAATGGTTTTGGTCAAAGCCTATTAAAGTCAATAAAAGAAAACTTGTGTGCTGCTTGGGTAGCTATAGAAGATACTAAGACCAGTGGCTTAAGGAAGTGTGGAGCAAAGGAATTTAAGTCACTTTTAAGAGCTATGTATTTCCGTCTTAGACCTATGCTTTAATAAAAATGCGACCAGAAAAAAGCTACTAATTATAACCAATAAACCAAAGATTTATTAGAATAAAAAATAATAAAAATTTCTTTAAATGTTTTCTTTGAAACAAATAAAAGATTTATTTTGGGGCCTTACCCAGCAAACACTATTTGCCGCCAATATACATTTTTCACATTGGCATTGATGGTAAAGCTTTGGCAATTGGTGGCAATATTATGACAACATCTAATACGCATTAAAAAGTCAACCCTAAATAAGCACTCAATTGCAAATAAATTTTAAATCCAGGCGAATTGCCGGCAAGCATACAAAAATGGCGGCATACCAATCCTGATTAAATAAAGCATGCCTTTTTGTTGCAGGCAAATAAATAATGGATTTTTGAAGGCAAACCTTTAACGCTTATTAATTTTTTTCAAACCATATTATTAACATTTGTATTTAACTAACATTAGATCAATTTTTTTTCTTTTTTATTTATAATGGCAGTTAAACAAGATTATTTTATGTTTTTACATAATTTAAAGGAAATGGCCTCTTCATACCATATTATTTTAAATCATGCAAATAAAAATTAAGTCAAACAAAATGTTTATTATGTATTTTTGAGAGAATAAAAATAAAATGATGGTAAAATTAGCTTGGTTACTTTCGACCGAAGGTGACAAATTTAAATTTCCCGCTTAGCCGAAATACAAGATTTGACGATTTTGACAGATTTTTGTGCCTGGTTTTCTAGCTTTTTAGTTTCTTTTTTAATAAAAAGAGTTTTTTAATAGACATAACAAAGTGTATTTATTAGCTAATTAGTGTGTGTTGTGTGATTAATTGGTGATGGCTAGTCGAGAAGGCAAGTTATTCAAGTAGACTGTTAGGAGCTGTCAACATTTTGTTTAAAACCTTTTAAGTTTGTATTTACTTAAATTTTTTTATGAAATTATCGAGTTGCCTTATTAAAAGTTTTAAAGACGTGTTAATAAAAAATATTATATATATTTAATAGTTTTTTTTGACATTTAACTCCTTTAAAATATTTCTCCCCATATTTTGGATCTGAAAATTGCGTGCAAGTGTCCCCTGAATACTTACTATTTTAAGTATTTTCTTTTGATTTTCTATCTTTTTTTTATTGAATACCTTTAATTTTTTATGGTTTATTGTTACAGTAGAAAAATTTATATTAAATAATTTTTTTAATATCTGCAACACGTGGCCCAATAACGGCCAATTGCCCACTTTGCCTTGCCATTAAAGAGTGTTGACAATGCCAGTAAATTAAATGTACATGGCCGGCAAAAAATGTTATATGGGTATTTTACTATGGTAGTTAAATAAGTCCTATAAAAAAGGGTTCTTATTAAATTTTATAGTTGTTTTTATTTTTATTTTTGTAATTTCAGTTTTTTTTACCTATAACTATAGGTGGGCCTTATATGCCGCAGGTGCCTCAGATACGAGTATTGTTTCTTGGGAAAATTGTTGTTAAATTTAGAAAAAAATCACCACTTGTTTAGTGGCAATCCATATATTTAATGCTAGTTATTAAAATATATATATTTTTAAAACACAGAATGTACCAAAAAATTTCTTTAAAGTTTAAAGATTTCCCACAGCTTTAATAATAACATGTACACAAAACATACTAATATATTAGTACTGTCATGTTTAATACAAAAATGAAAATTGACAATATACAGGATTACTCAAAAACTTTAAAACTTCCTTTTTTTTAATTGGTCATAGCTTTGACCTAAATTTTTTTGGCAACCTTATGGCAATACAATATAAAACAGTTTTTATTCAGTAAACAGATGGATAAAGGTCGCTTCCAATTCGGATCTTAGACCATCAGTATTTTAGACGAAACAAACACTTTTATAAGAAATACCTTTTGTTCAAAATGTTAAAAAGAAATAAAAAATACAGGTATATTATCATAGTCCATCCGTGGACAATATATCTTTTCTTACTCGCTTTTTTGCGGAATGTAGTGATAATTCTGTGTTTTTAATTATTTGATTCGAAGATTCTCAATCTTTTGCCTGATTTACCAATTTGTGGATTAATTTGTGAATAATATAAGTAAGTTAACCCAACGTGATGGCCATGACCCTCGTGCACGTTGATGTCATACTCAGGCGCGTAACTAAGGTTTTCATTATTTTTATATCTAAAAAGTGAGACATAGCACCCACACCAAATACGGGGTGATCATTTTTAAGTCGGCACTATTGCTAACTTCTTTATTATCGGAGATACAAACTCGGTTAAATTAGCAAAGTAGTAGCATTTTGTCCGATGATTAACATGCTGCCAACTAAGAAAAAAACATAAGGTTTTTGATTTACTCCAAAAAATAATTTTTAATGGAACACCCTGTATATTATATCACTATTCAAAAAATCTATTAAAGACCAATAAATAAAGTCCTTATGTCTTATATCCAAATTTTATTAATTTCGGAAATATGGCCATCCTCGGGAATTTGATAGGAAGCTGGCATTTTTTAATCAAACACTCTGTATATGCATCACCATTAAGTAGATATTCTAATAAGTTTTAGGAAAATATCACATTTGATATGTCTATCTCTGATAGTTTTGGAAATATGACCATCCAAATCTGAAAATTATGTTAAATTTTCATTATCCCTACAGCTACAAGCTATAAGCGCTACGTTTAGTGTCGAAGATAAAATAGACATAATATCTTCTATTTCTAAATTTAAATAGCAATATTTTTAAAACGTTAAGAGATAGACATATCAATTGTAGTATTTTCTTAAAGCTCTTTAAAATATCTAATTATTGGTGATAGGGTGCTGTATTTAAAAAAATGCCAGTTTACTAACAATTTCCCGAGGATGGCCATATTTCCGAAACTATTAAAATTGAATATAACACATGGGAACTTTTTAATGGTCTTTATTAGCTCTTTCGAATAGTAATATAATATACAGGGTGTTCCATTTAAAAAAGTATATTTTTGCAATTAATCGAAAGCCCTATGTTTAAATGTTTTTTCTGTTGGCAGCACGTTAATCCAGGGAAAAAATGCTACTACTTCTCTAATCTAACCGACTTCGTATCTCCAATAATAAAGAAGGTCAAAAGTAGTACCTTTACTATAGAATGGAAATAATGAAATTCGGTAGCAGGTATAAAATTTATTTATTAAAAAGCTGTCAAGTGCTTTCGACCCAGGCTAGGTTATCTTTAGGACGACATTGTCAAAATTACAGAGTAACCCTCAGTCATGAAGGTAACCAAACAAGTGTAATCAAATAAAATACAATACACACTTTACAACATCAAACAAGGAACACATACACGTACATCAATGAATTTTTAATTAATTGTAAAAATATTAATACAGTCTGCTAAAGTAGTTCTTTCTTTACGAGAAATTCAACCCCAAATCATATTAAAGGCTTGTGTTTAGAAGAAATTGATGGTTATGTAATGGGTTGCAAACGTCATTTTTGACATAAAATTTAAAATAAGTCAAAAACGGTTGGACTTAGGTATAGAATATTATACATAAATTATGTTTAGAATTTTACGCAGTATCTTAAAAATACATAATATATAGGGTGTTTAATTTACCATTAATATACGCCATTACCAAATTTTCAAAATGTATTTTTTGAGAAATCGTTCATGGTAGTTCCCGGTGGGTCACCCTGTGTGACACCCTGTATTTTAATGTAGAGCCCATGGTCACTTCTTAGATAACAAATTTGAAAATCTCAGATACGCCTTTGCTATGCATACCTTGGGGATAAACGATTTTTACTTTTAAGTTTTCATGAGGTCAACAAAGATTTCCTAAGGACTATCTAGACCAAACGTTGCATAAATAACCAATAAAGTTCATTGTTATTTCCATTTTTACTCCCACAGACGGCTTGTAGATGTAAGTCCATTGCACTATTTGGATTACGTGGGTTTAAGGTTTTTATACGAATTTAGTTTGTAATATGAACTTCGTGTGTCTGACTACTATGTGGGAGTTAATTAAAATTAGCAAGTGTAAATTTGTGTAAAAATACACACGGCGCGGCGCTTTTCGTATGCATAATCTAACTTTAAACTTTTAATACAGGATGTGCATATTTTTACAATGATAAAATTTACTTCATGATAATAATACTTTTAAAACCCTTTTTTGAGGGATTCCTTTTGACGATTCTACAACGAATATTTATACCGCCATATATGAAAGTGGCGCTATAACCCATCCTGTCAATGTCAAATATTTCGGGTGTTAGACCGTCATAGATACGTTATTTTTTTCGGACAAGTATACCACAATATTTTACATGCAATTTTTAAACATTGTGCCAAAAATTGTAAGGGGGACAGTCTCAAAACCATAGGGCCCATTGACATGTTTTGTAATATCTTACGATTTTTGGTACAATGATTAAAAATTACATGCAAAACATTGTAGTAAACTTGTCCGACAAAAAAGTGACGCGTTTGCCCGGTCCGACACCCGAAACATTTGACATTGACAGGCTGGGTTAACGCGCTGCTTCCATAAATGGCGGTATGAATATTCGTGGTCGACTTGTCAAAAGGAACCTTCCTAAAAGGTTTTACAAGTGTTATAATCATAAAGTGAATTTCATTACGGGCCCAGAGACTAAACATTTCAAAATGTAACAGACAGACAGTCCATATAAAAATTATTTCCGAAATGATTTATTTTTATACTACTGGGTGGGTGGGTTATTAAGTATTTAAAAGGCAATTTTATATTTATTTAAAACCCCGTTAAGATATCGAGATGAGTTTTAATACATGCAAATATACGATCTATCAAAAAGTCTCCATACACCTATTATTTTTTGCACATGAGGGTTTTCGGTTTTTTGGTTGTAAATTAAATTATATATTTAAGTTTAATAACTTATTTAAGTACAGAAAATAAAAAAAATATGAAATCAAACAAACGATTTATTTAAGATTGACGCATAATAAATTAATTATTGAACAAAATAATATTAAAAAAGTCTTCACACACATAAGCTAATAATGAATAAATAATATCATAATATTTTATGGTAATTTAACGACAAATATTTTATTGCAAAATCATTAGTTTATTAGCGCTCTGAGCCTATTTGGCATACCGAGGGTAATTCGTTTTTGGTAACTTCTTACGGAATATTATCCCATTCTTACGTAACTCGAGTCTTAAGCTCTTCTTTGGGTAAAAATTAATTTTCGAACGCGCCGCTAAAGTTGTTTCCAGACATGCTCTATTGGGTTTATTTCTGGTGACTGAGACGGGATATGCAACTTTTGGCAAAAGTTATGAATTATTAACTTGTAGAAGTTTGGTCATGTGCTTTGGATCATTATTCTGTTGGAACATGGAACCATGAAACAGCCTTCTAGCTTCAGTTTTCAAATGCTAGGCATTCAATGTTCTTTCAGTATATTAAGGTTAATGTGCTGATCCATAGTGCTTTCTATAAAAGTAAAATTACCCACCCCTGCCGCTGTCATGCATCCCCATATAAGGATATTGTATATACCATGCTTAATTTGTTGGACAAAAATGTTTACTTTTTTATTTCCGTAATCTTTTTATTCTCCATACTATTGTACGTCCCGTTCATCAGATCTAAAAAAAAACCTTGCTCTAGACTAAGAGTTTCTCATGGTTAGAGATTAACTATCTTTAAAAATTCATCCTTCAACACAAAATCTAATTTGGCGCACTTAATTCTGGATTGGCTAATATTTTTTAACAAAAAACCGAAACGGGCATTTATCTTGTATGAGCCAGTTATAAATTCTTCTACGTATTTATTTACAGTTCAAGCAAAAATGCCGTACGACTCTTCTATTCTTCATTAATCTATGACATTTTTTTGTACTGTATTTGAAAGTTTATATTAACTAAATGCTGCACTATTGAATTTATATTATGTGCATGGAGACTTTTTAATATTGTAAACACCCTGTAACCGGGGTATGTATGTTTTAATAATCTCAGTATTTATTTAATTATTTTTGAATTAAAGAAAACACGTCCAAAATAAAAACAAATAATTATTCAAACCTACAAGGTTTTTTCAATGAAAAATAAGAGTTTTTAGGTCATAAAATAAACAGTAACATTTCGTGTAAATCGTATGACTTTCTTTAACATTTTTTTTCGTTTTTTTACCTGTGCGATATTCTGCTTTGGTTCTCAACGCTTTAATTATTGTTCCACGCGGGCCCGAATAATAGGTCTTATGGTATTTAAAAAATAAAAATTTGTTCTGGTTTTGGTTTTAAAAATTTACTAGACAAAAAAAAATAAAGCATGGATTTAACGCAATGTAAAAATATCGTATTCCGACGTAAAACAATAAAAAAAACGCGTGTCTATTTCCAAATACTTATAAAATATTTGTAAAGAGTAAACAATTTACAATCTCTGGGACAACCGGTGTAACAGAAAGCATAATGTATATTACCAGGTAATTGCATTATCTTAATTAGTAACACAAATTGGTGTTCCAATTAAGTTTAAATTACAACAATTAAAGCTACTTGTAAACACTTAAATCATAATATATATCATTGTGGACCCTTGTGACCTATGATGAATAGCACCCTATGATCGGGTCTTATCTATCGTTAATAAACCGTTAATTTACTGTAATAGCCCAGTAAAACAAAATTTTATTAAACGTTTATCAAAATGCAATTGGTTTTAGGTTAAGACCCTTTTTAAGCCAGGTAAAAAAATATTTTTAACAAAGTATACAGGGTAGGGAGAATTAAAAAATCTACTATTTTTATTTTGACTTTTAAGAATGAAAAATTGGTTTTTAGGCACCTCTAGAAAATCCTCGGCTACAATGAGCTTTTAATTTTAATTAGAGATGCGCTTCATTATAGTTTTGCTTATATTTCTAAGTACCCTACAAAAATTCATATCTTATCATTCGTTAATCATACAGCAAAGACCTAAACATTTTTTTGTAGATAATTGAACTTTCTACAAAAAAGTTCCTTACACTTTTTTATAAATCCAACCATTTAATAGTTATTTGTTATATAATGAAAAAAGTTCTAGATTTTAGCTCAAGGTCTTGCTGACTTCGGACGCGAAGCGGAGAGAGACAATAAACCGAGAGCTAAAATCTAAATTTTTTTCCGTGTATAATACAATATTTTTTCTGAGATGAAAAAACGACGCCCCATTATTAAAAAAAAACATAATATTAAATTTAGAAAATTAATCATGTAAAATTTGAACTTTCAAACTGGTCGACTGGTATATTTAAAACACAATTAAACCTGCCATTACTATGGAAACCATTAAGGAAATTATTTACTATCTGTCAATGCAATTTGTATTTTGACGTATTGAAATTAAAAAGTTCAAACTAAAAGCGATCGTTTAGTAGTTGTTTGAATAATTATAAAGACTAAAAATTTACTTACGGGTATGTATGTCCAAAAAGAGTTTTCGCTTCTTTCCCACAGAAAAAAATTATTTTATGAACATTTTAGTACCTGTTAACAAAGATACAATGTCAATGTTTTTTCCCGCCACGGAAAAAAGGATATAAAAGGCTAAAAAATAGAGAATTAAAAAGAATTATTTTGAATTTCGGAACTTACTGAAAAACAATGATTGACAATTAAGTTTCTACTATTTTTATCAAAAATTAAACGCTTTACAAAAAGATCTCTTATACTTTTTAAGTAAGGCCCAGCGTTGCCAAGCATTCACCGGATATGCCTAAAAATTAATTTTTTAGTGTCCTTTTTTATGATAATGATAATTAATTTCTAGTCTACCACGAATATTTATACCGTCATATATGGAAGCGGCGCTTTAACCGCTCTGTTAATTTTAATTTTTTTGGGTGTCTAACTGAGCGAACGTGTCACTTTTTTTGTCGGACAAATTTTCCATAATGTTTCACATGCAATTATTAAAAAATGTGTTAAAAATGGTGAGGACTCCAGTGACTAAACCATTAGGCGGAAATGACATGTTGCAGGTATCGTGATTGTAACCATTACCATTTTTGACACAATGTTTTAAATTTGTATATTAAACATTGTAGTAAACTTGTCCGACAACAAAAGTCTTGCGTTCGCCCAGTCTGACACCAGAACTATGTCAAAAATGACAGGCTGCTTCCATACATGGCGGTATGAGTATTCGTGGTAGGCTCGTCAAAAGGAACCCCAATAAAAAGGTTTTAAAAGGATTCTTATTATAAAGTCAATTTCATAACTGGCCCAAGAACTAACACTCACGGTATAGTTAGACCCATATTTATTTCATTCTGAAAGCGATGCCGCCAAATACACAAAAAATGATAAAGCAAATAAACCTTTTTGTAAACAATGATTTATTGCAGCAAAAATTTTTAACCCAACTACTACGCCACGCGTTACAGGTTTTATGGCACGCCAGAGACAAAATAGGAGGATGTTTTAAGTACGTGATACGTGTTTTCGCAATATTTTTATTTATTCATCTAAATAATATGTAATCAGGCTCTGTCAGAGGCTATGTGCTTTCTCTCTCTCTCTCTCTCTTTCTATCTCTCTCTCTATTTTTTTCTTGGTTTTGGTCCCTTCAGGTCCAATCCACCACTCTCCCCCTTCCGGACTATGCTTTTCAGGGCTTCTTTGGCGGAAAATCTGGATAATCGAGGTCGTAGCTCCCAGAAATTCCAAAAAAACAAATAATTCAACAATCGATGCAATGCATAAATTGTCGGCTGTCAAACCAAGATCTGCTACTGGTATTACGTATAACCTTCACTTTCACTACTGACAGTTTCCATAGCACGCCCATCTATTTCCCGCCATTTGAGAAATACCTCGTGTTCACCACCAAACAGGATACCATCAGCTTATAGGAATCTTCGCTCACAGCGCCTAGATCCAGAAGAAAGATGCCGTCAATTTAGCCTGAATCTTTCCTTGATCCCGGAAGGTAAAAAACGTTCGTACGACACCTCTAGCCGCCACTCCGGGAAGAACTTTGTAGTCCTCTACGCACGTCCGCACTGTCCGGAGGTCAAACAAAGAGTCGCTATGTGCTTTCGAAAAGGTTCGTTTACTTTATTATTTTTTGTGTACTTGGCGGCATCGCTTTCAGAATGAAATAAATATGGTTCTAACTATACTCTGGTACTAAGGCATAAGCCTTCGTGGGCTGACATATTAAAAAATCTTTACTGTCTAATAATATGTTCTGTCAACCTACGACTATGCCGGAATTAGTCGTGTATGTCTACGACCCCTTTCTTATGTGAGTAGTAACTTCTGAACTTAGGTGATAAAAATCTCTTCAGGATTTTATGTGCAATAAAATTTTCAGGTAATAAAACGGACGAACAAAGATTTTCCTTCCACAGATTTAAAACCATTTATTACATTTCTTGGATGAAATTAAACTACATATCTTATTACAATTATTTTTTGTTGACATTAACTTTTCTTAATTTTTTGTTTTTAATGTAATTCATCATTATAACATATATCTTTAGTTTTCAGTTAATGCAGAATCTGTAATATCATAGCCTAGCTAGCCTACATGTTGTAAGGGCCAAAAATTAATTTTTAAGTGATATGAACATTTGAACTTTAAACACTTGCCATAATTCTAGTCTAAAAGTACTAAACACGATTGGAAAATGGAGCTTGTATCTTTAAGTTTAAATATTCTACTTCCTACTTGTGTGCATAGAAAAGATAATTAGATATATGTTAGTGTATATGGGTCACTTTTTCTGAAAACTTACAACATTTGTGAACTAGACCATCGATATTTAGGGCGATCGACAGAAAATATCAACAACTATAGATTTCTGAAAAATATACAGGGTGTCTGGAAGGGTAAGGTCAAAAATGATAGGTGTGATAGAGTGAGCCAAAATAATGTTAGATCTTCATTAAAAAAAAAAAAACGTTCTATCGCGCTTCTTTGACGAGTTATTTATTTATTTATTTATTTTTTTATCTTCCCTAAATGACAATGAAAACATTGTATAGGAACAGTTATACACCAATCTAACCTAAACTCAACTACAAAAAAGAATAAAAGAACACACAGCGGTAAAAAATCACTAATTTTATAAAAATATTTTTGTATGAGAAAAGACTTTAGACTGATTTAAAAATTGTTAATATTTGTACAATTTCGTAAATTTTCTGGTAAAATATTAAACAGTTTAGGACCCACTATTTTACATTTACTAAAAGGTATATATAGATTATTTTTTCGCCTAGTGTTTTTATCATGTATATCGTAATTTTTTTTATAAATAATTTTTATTTTTGAATACATGCAAGCAAGCTTCGTAAATATACAAACTGGCCAGTGTTAAAATTGTATATTTTATTTATTGACCTTTAAAGTTGGAATAAAAAAATTATTTTATTTACAACTTTTAAATGGCTGCCACAATAATAATTATATTTGGCCAATAAAATTAACTCGTACCAATGCTTTTTTCATAGGCAAATGATGCGCAGTAAGTTATAATTATACAGGGTGAGACGAATTTTATTCGTTTATTGTGTGCATTTTTACAGAGTTGAAAAATGTGTCATTTTGGTATAACCGTTTACTTTCTTTATCATTTTTGTACAAAAAGGTACACTTTATTTAAATCGGTATCTTGAACCATTTTTCATAAACCCTAAAATTATAAACAACGACAAATTGACCAAGTTTATTTACGTTTGAGCTGTTGTCAGCAATACATCACAGTAAAAGCGCTAAAATGCGGTTTGCCAAATTTAATTTTTCCACTCTTAACTTACTACCAACAGATAATTATTGGACAAGCTTATATTAAAGGATTTCGTATTATAACTTTTTAAATAAACAATAAATATATTTCTATTATTTTTAGATGTGATATTAACCTAAATATGTTTAAAATTTACTAGTAATTATTATTTTTTAAGGCTAAATTCGTCAAATGTGTGGTTATTTGTCAAGCCCGGCAACGCCGCCCGCGGGTTTTTACTCATATCGTAAAATAAACATGAATGAACGCTTACTGATGCTTGCTAGTGACGCCCTCTCATTTGACAATATGGCCAGTGGCGTAGATAGACGTATGGGGGTCCATACTATCTCAGTAAATTAATGTTTCTTTGTTAAACAAATTTTTGAGAGCAAGGTCTCTTCTAACTGGGGGCCTGGGACGAACCGTCCCACCTCGCTACGCTATTGAATTTGGCAAGCCAAAACGATCAAATAAGGCGTTTTTTGATGATTAGAAAGTGAATATTGGTACTCATTTACACATCTCACTTTTCACAGGCAAATAGAGTCATTTTATCCAGGGACATCACTTAATGAGTTTGTAATGTCTTTAACAGCTTACAATCATCGAATATTTAAACTTGTTTAGGGTACCCCAGCGATCCAGAGTGTAGAAGTATATGAATTCAAGCTTTAAAATTAGAAAATAAAGCTTAAACATATGTGGGAAACATTTTAGAGACGCCTCTTAAAGAGAGATGCAATTTACGAAAAAAATTATAAGAATTGCAAGAGCTTTTGCTTTTACATTGGACGCTATTTTGTACATTTTATAACATACTTTTGTCAAGTGTCAGAGTAATATAAACTTTTGTGTTGTACACGTGTTTTTATATTGTTTTTAAAAAATGTTTTTCTCTTAATTGATATTTGCAATTATAGCCCTTTGGTTCTCTCCTCAACACTGTTTTATTGTAAAAAATCTGATACACCGTTTTACACTTACAAACGTTTGAAATTTGGCATAAATTTGCTATATTTAGAACGGTTAGGCCAATTTTTAAAAGCAAACTGGCGTTAAGCAGGTAATCAAAGGACCTTTAAAACGAGGTGCCACATGATCCCCCTTTCCATTAGAAACAAAAGTTGATAACGCCCCCTTGGCACTAGACCTCTTGACCATAAAAATTTTGATGTCAAAAGTAGTGTACGTTTTTATCCAAATTTTATCCGACTTCAATATGTTGTCTCGTTCAAAAATTAGGAGGAAGGGAGCAATTTTAAAATCCTCACTGTACATAAACTCTTTTACAATTCCTTTTCTTAGTTAATGGTTATTCTTACTTATTTCTTAAGTACATTACCCCAGTTGTAATCGAATTTGTGGAAGACTTTATGGATGCCGTGTATACGTAATAACAAATGATATCAATAAAATCAATAACCTTAAGTTATATACAACAAAGTATAAGTAAATATCTAAATTGTAATATTATACAACGAGAAATAAATACTATAATACAAAAGCCAAGTATTAAAAAAATATATGATTCAAACAAATGTGCTTTATCTTTAGAGCTACAAAATAACATAAATCAGGTTTCCTTAGATATCTGGATTTTGTGTTATAATTTCTATGTAATTTTGTATAATTGACATTTAAATATTTATATTAAAAAAACGGTTTTTAATTTTTTTACTATCAATAATAAAAAATCATTACTTATACTATTAAAGGCTGGTAATGTTACGCCTCTGGTGCATACTATCGACCAAGGTCAAAAAGTAAGTCCGCCATTTTCATTCTTCACCCCTCTTTGGCTATTAGGATTGTTGGCTTAATGTTTATCGTAAAATTATGAATGAATCGCTTGGTCCATATGTCGTTGATTATAAATAATAAAAAATAATAAAGCAACAACTTTGGGAGTCGAGACATGTCCTAGTCTTTCGACTTTTCTTCTACCTTTCAACTTCACCCCCTTTTATACTTCGTTTTTTATTTATAAAAATTGCAGATTATAAGTGCGGGATTATTAAAAAATTTTCTTATTCAGTTTTTTTTAATTCAAATATCAGATATTTTTATGTTTACAAGGACCATTTTTCGCAGAAAACTCACTTCTCGACCAGACTAAGAAACCGCAGTAATTCTCAGAAATTTTCAGACAACGCGTGTATCGTAATTGGACCGCCTACTAAGTATCATTTCCAGAAAACGACTATCGCGTTTCTTCGAAATTTTTCAGGAACGTCTGGCAAGCCCAAATCGGCTTTGAAAGGAACATAAACCCGGTTAAAGCATCAGCCATTCATCAAGCTCAGATTCGGTCCCCTTTGACACGGTCTTATCCCATAAAATATGAAACTTTTTTCCTTTAACTTGGAAAAGTCCTACTAAATGTTATGTTAATCTTTTTAATTCTACAACATTTTTAAAATGGCAATTTAATAATGTAGAGTCATTTTAAGGTTAAACGGTTGTATTGAACATTTTAAGAAAACTAGGGTAATTACTTTTGCGACTACTTTTTCTTGTCCCATCGTAAAATTTTATTGAAAATAACTCTAGAAAAATTCAAAAAGTTTCAACTCTTAACATTAATAATAAGTGCTTGCCCAAAACGTGTAAAGATTTTCCGTTTAAAAAAACACGTAATTTTCAATCTTCTTCTGTTTATTTTTTTATTTTAATAACTCAGCAGCATGTTAGGTTATAGTCCAAAAGACGAGATTTTTGAGATTTGAATGCTCCACAAAAGTGTTCTTTGTGGCAAAGTCGTAGATATCACTGGCGAGGTAGTACGGGTGAGTAAAAGTAATTTTTTCATAAAATTCTCGTTTTTCGGTCATTTCTCATAAATGACAAAATCTGTACAAAAAGAATAAGGCACAAAGTTGTTGCAAATTTAATTTCCTATAAAAGAGGTACCAATAGTTAAATCGCTAAGACCAATAGTTTTGGTTAGTTCTGGTTAGTTAATAAAATAATATTTATGTATTAGGGTGATTTTTTGCGATTTTTTTTTTCATTTCCATCGTAAAATTTTGTTAGTAATACCTCCAAAAAATTCACTGGAAGGTTTAAGCCCCTAATATTAATATTAAGTAATCGCACAAAACGTGTAAAGATGTTCCATTAAAAAAAAAAAACACGTAAACTTTAATCTTTTTTTTGTTATTTTAATAACTCAGCAGCCTTTTATATTATCGTCCAAAGACCGATTTTTTGAAAACTAGATGCTCTACAAAAGTGTCCTTTGCGGCAAAGTCGTAACTAACACTGGCGAGGTAGTAAGGGTCACTAAACGTAATTTTTTCATAAAATTCTCCTTTTTCCGTCATTTTTCATAGATGACAACATCTGCACAGAAAGAATAAAACACAAAGTTGTTCAAAATTTAATTTTCTATAAAAAAAAGGTCCTGATAGTTATATCGCTAAGACCAACAATTCTCGAGATATTTGGCCTTTAACTAATTTTATTATGACATTTTTAGAGATTATTGTTTCAAACATTTTAAAATCATTAATATTTTTTTGTGTCATCACATTTTTTTATTATTTATCCCAAATGATCTTGAAGATCAATGGACACTTTTGTAGAGTATCTAACTCTCCAGTCTGTGGCAAGACGATAACATAAAATGCTGCAGTATCTCTTAGATAAATAATTTTATTAAAATTCTAACTACGCGATTTTAAATTTTTCCAAAATCGAGCCCATAACACCTACATCGGTTTTTTCATAACTCCAGTAATAACTGAGATAGTCTATAAAAATGCCCAATTTTGCCCACCCTGTACAACAAGGGCAAATAAATAACGATATTGCGTTTGCATCCCAAACCGATTTTCGGGAGAACAAGAAACTCACATTAATCAATCAGTTTTACGATCATTGTTACAGTTATAAGTTAAAAACTCGTATCATCAATCTTTCATCACTCGAATAAATCACTTGAGTACTCATCACAAAAAAACGAGTGATAACAGTTTTTTAATAATCGATTACTCGAGTACTTTTACACTCGAGCGATCCCAATACTATTGCCAACCCTTAACGTTAGAACTACTACGACAATTAAGTCTAATATTTAATTAGCTTATTAAACTCTTTAAAATAATTAAATCATTTTTTAATAGTAGTTAATAAAAATAGCCAGGAAGCATTTTGGATGAACCAAAGTATTTTTCTGGGATTTCAAGTGCAATAAAATTAAGGTCATAAAACTGAATGCTAAGCTTTCATTAAATTTTTTGGAGCTTAAGCACATTGCAAAGAAATTAAGTTAATTTTTACCCTTTTAATTACCATATCAGGAAACTGTTAAGTGTTAATATTTTATTTTTATTAATTGCTTATAAAATAGGTATATTTAAAATTAATAATATATTGAGTGATTTCTAGGAATGGTTTAACCAGAAATCACTCGTACTTTTAGATTTTAACCCTTAAAAGACAATACGGGGTCTCCAGGGACCCCACCAAATAATATTTTAGACATATTTTTTGCAAAAGTTGTCCCGGCAACCCGTGTTATTATTTGCGTAATTAAAAAAACATGTCTATTAAAAAAGAATATTGAAGTTAATAGGACCGAAAAGAGATTAAAAAAGACACGAAGAAAGTAATAAGGATATTGATAATTTTAATTATCACTTAAGTGGTAATGGAAGTGAATCTAAAGAACAAAAAGAGAAAGAAGTGTAGATACCCTAAATAGTGTATAAAGCAACTGAAAATCAATCGGGACAATGTAAAATTATCTACAACACAGTTTTATATGGAAGTACTTGTTACAGATGGTACTCTAAACCTTTATACCATATTTATATTAATACATATATTTTTTTTGTTAACTAACATTCTCTTAAGATACTCTAAGTTAAAAACCCCTTTCTTTATCAATATTTTTTTCGTAAAATTGATCAAATTTTATGGACAGTTTTTAGGTTTTGTCAAATTACACAGCCTCACAAAAAATAAAAGTTGGTGGTCCCAAGAACTAGACCATGGTATCTTTATGTTTTTGGGATTACTGAATCCGAATCTGGTGTCGGTTTGACTCCATCAGGTCATGGACTAGGTCATTTCAAGGTCAAATCATCAAAAATTCTTCGTAAATAGACCACAAACGTGGTATCTTTATGTTTTAGGGGCCGCTGAATCCGAATTCGAGGTCAGTTTGACCCCATCAGATCATGGTCAAGGTCATTACATGGTCAAATCTTCAACATTGAAAATAGACCACAAATGTGGTACCTTTATGTTTTTGGGGTCGCTTAATTCAAACCCAGGAGGGTCAATTTGACTACGGATTCGGATTTAGCGACCCCAAAAACATAAATATACCATAAGTGTGGTCTCCTTTCAATAAAATTTATTGATTTGACCTTGAAATGACCTTAACCATGGTCTGATGGGATCACACCGACCCCGGATTTGAATTCAGCGATTTAAAAACATAAAAATACCACGATTGTGGTCCCTTTTCGAGGAATTGTGATAATCTGACCTTGAAAAGAAATTAACCCTGACCTGATGGGGTCAAACCGACCCCTGATTCGGACTCATCGACCCCAAAAACATGGTGTGGACTTTCGGACCTTCCATTTTTTTTTACTTGTTGGGCTGTGATTAACCTTAAAATGACCTTGACCTTGACCTGATAGGGTTAAACCGACCCCAGATTCGAATTCAGCGACCCCAAAAACATAAAGATATCATGGTCTAGTTCTTCGGACCACCAACTTTTATTTTTTTGTGGGGCTGTGTTATCCTTTTTTTTAACACTATAGCCACCTAAAGGCTTTTTAATTTACAATTTTTATAACATCCCTTTAGATACCTCTAAACACAAAAAAAAATTATACAGGGTGAATCATCTCCATTTATACATGAAATATCTTCGCTCCGGTGCAAGATACAACAAACTTAAAATAAAAATAATGGTAATTTAAATACACTATTTTATTGGTACCATTTTTAAATATACAAGGTGTCTTAAAAACATGGTTTTTATTGTTAAGTAGGTTTTTTAATGGTATGGTATGTACATTTTATTAAATTTTGACTTTTAAATTCTTTATCAAACTATTACTAGACTATGATGAGACAATGAAGACTATGTTTTTAAATAGTAATAGAGCTAATAAAATAAGTGAATCTAAATAAACTTATATAATTTTATGATTATTTTTGTATTTGGTACAAAAACAAAAATATTTCGTGCATAAATAAAGTTGGGACAACCTGTATATTTTTGAAAATTTGTTATTTAACCATAAAATTTGATCAAATTTACGAAAAAATACAGATGGTAAACTCGCTTTTAAAACTTAGATTTTCTCCAGGGGTTTGGTATTTTGATTATAAGCGTTCATGAGCTTGTAGTAGTAAAAGTTTCGAAGAAAATATTTAATTTTTTTACCCTTGTATTAGGACAAACAAAAAACTAGATGTAAAAGAACGTAAGTTAAAAATGGGTTTTAAAAATGGCTTATAATCACCTAATGCACTGCCCTTTCCAGGCTAGCCATTTTATTGCACATAAAAGGTTGGTATAATGACAGAGAGCAAAAATGTGTTAGATATCTGATAGGACTGTGTTTGGAATTCCCGATTAAGGTCAGATTTTATGGAAGGGCGTAAAATTTTATTTTATTTGGTAATATTGGCAGTCGTAGAACAAATCCGTGTATGTGTTTTCAGTCGATTTTACTAATAAATACAGGGTCTCCGGAAAGGTAACGTCATAAATCATAGAAGTGATAGAGTGAGCCAAAGTAATGTTAGTACTTCAATTAAAAAAAGTTCTTATGCGCTTTTTCAGGGACATATTGACCTTCTAGTGCCTGGACCAGCAATGAAATGGACTTCATGATAATACCACTTTTAACACCTATTTAGGGAATTTCCTAATGACGGATCTACCATGCATATTCATACCACTATACATATATGGAAGCGGCGCTTTAACCCTTACGCTCCCCTCTAACATGTTATTTATAAGCCTTAAGGGGTTTGTAATAAGAACTTTTTTGTTATTTAAATGTCAAGATTATATATATTGTAACCCTTACACGGACGCTATCGTTCAACAAAAAAGTGACGCGTTCGCCCAGTCCAACACCCGAAAAATTTCAATTTTTAGTCCTATGGTTTCTTGATTGTAACTCTTATTTTTTTAGAACACAGTTTAAAAATTGCATTCTACTTTCATAAGAATTTCAAAAAGACATTTTTGACCGATAAATCACAGATTTTTTAAGCACATTCTTATTAACAGTATATTTGCCTTATTAAAAATCATATTTATGAAATTCTGGGTTCTTATTAAATGTCTCTTTAACAAACTTAAACTTGGTGGTTAGATAAAAAGAAATATAAATTTAGTTAAAATTTATACATTAAAATATTTGAGTTAAAAGCCATGACTCGGTATTTAGACATAACTTTTAATTCTAAAAGCTTTTTATTTATTTTTATATTTTTAGAATAAAGGGTAGTTTACTTTCAGGCAGTATTTAGTTTTTTGACCCACCCTGTATACCATAACATATTAAATAATAAAACTCCTGCTAATACAGTTTAAAACCATACTCAAACTTTTATAAAGAATAATTTTTTGACAAATAGCAAATAAAAAGTCCACTTGTTGCACACTTAATGAAACACTCCGTATACTTTGTATACTTTGGGCACTTTTATTGAAAAAATACCTTAAAGTAACTATACTGTTATTTTGTTTTAACCAAATATATAATTTATTAATGGTAATAACTACGGTTACTGATTTTTTAACCAATGTATTACATTTATTGTTCAGGTTTTTTTAAATTTAAATTGCCCAAAGAATAAATTATTTATTTTTTTAAAATATATATTTCCTAAAAACCCATTTAACAAGAAATTGTTTTATTATAATTAAAATGAAGGCAGCAGAAGAGCAGCATCTAGTTTTATGACCTGTCAGTTTTATTGCACGTAAAACTTTCGCACCCAGATTAAGAAACATTATTTTTAACACCAACTGGTTTATTAACATATGTCACATTTTACTACTTTAGAACTATATTTTATTCCTTTTTATTTAAATATTAAATAGAATACCTACAATAATAATTTTATTTTTTTAGTAGTTTAATATCAATATCATGAATAAGCCCCTTTGCAATTAAAGTGAAATTTTTGCCACTGCATTGTAAAAAAACAAATTACCTTTAACCCCAACATCTTTAATCACTTTTTTACACTATTTAATAAAATGATTTAAAAAATATCTTTTTTTTATTTATTTATTTTCTTAATTAATATGTTTACAATTTTAAACCCCCTACCTAGTCGCATGGTCCATATCTAAGAAATATAATAATTGGTAATATACAGGTCAAGTTATAAAAAAAAATAGAAAAAAAACTAGAGTATAGAACTTTTATTTTTAATAGTGGAACAAAATTTTATGAATTAAATTTTAGGTCAAAATTTAAACTTAAAACATGAAAAAATGTGTTTGTCATTTTTAACAGGTTATGCATTACCACTTAAAACTGACACGGCTAAGAAAAGTTTACAAATATCTTTTAAATGTTTTAAATTTCTTTTTAATTTTGCTTCTTATTTCCAGTAATTATTAGGCTATTGATTATGTACCAAGATAGAGGGTTACAAGGAACTACAACGTAAAAGTGGTTTTAATGTTTCTTATTGTTAATAGACCTACAAATATAAAAAACCGCGAAGTGCTACCATTAAAAGGGGTGCGTTTTTAAGAATGGGGTAAAACATTTGCCTTTCATTTTTTTTTATGTTAACTTGATAACCTTGCACTTTTTCCAAATTGATTTTTTTAATAAACAATTTTTTGAATAGAAAATAGGTTATTTTGAAAAAAATATGCCCAAAAACAAAGCAAAAAAACAGGGAAAAACAAGTTTTTTAAATTTTTTGTCATTTGCCCTATAACTTTTTTCCAAGGAGGCTTGAGTATAGACATTGCTTACCGGAAAACAAAGGCTATAGTTTATTTTCTTTAAAATAATGCTGAGTAGAAGTCTTTAGGATTCATAGTATTCGAGAAACCATTTTGTTAAGTTTGCCACTTACACTATTTTTGAGCAATTTTACATACTTTTTTTGTTAACATTGTTCTATAACTCCTTTCTACGCAGTTTTAGGTATAGACAACGCTATATGGTATATTCAATTTTATATTCAGAGACATTTAATATTTTCACATAAATTTTACGTGCCCCACGATTTTATTATTTATCTGATCAATACTCCAGATTAATACGAAGATTAGTGCGATCTGGTAGCTAGGATTTAGCAATATATTTTTTAACTTTTAAGACAATAAGACCGTGTTACATAAAAAAACTTTTTTAAATAATTTATTTTCAAGTTTTTTGTTTAATTGTTGGTTGATATTTATTATTTTATTATTTTATTTAATGCCTCACTATAACTTACCAGAACTAACCCACGATTTTATTATTTGTAGTTGTAAGTTTATACTTCTTATTCTATTGAGTTCAAACATACAAAATAAGCTCTATTCTGTTAATTAAACCCTTTCACAGATACCTACTATTGAGGTAGTTGTGGAAAATATTTACTCCGCCATTTTGTGGCGGCGATCATCTTGGATTTTTTTTTCAAAGTAAAGCTCTATTTTACCAATTAAGCCTTTTCATTTGATACCCATATTAAGGTAGTTGTGGAAAAAATATGTTATCCGTCATTTTGTGGCAGCGGCCATCTTAAATTTTATTTTTTTCATATAGTGCCAAATTCTACAAATTACGCTCTTTCCTTTAATACCCATACTGAGATTGTCGTGCAGTAATATGTAATCTGCCAAGCACCAAGCTGACATCTTATTGACATCTCTATTTAGTCATTTTTGGTCGTGTTTGGTCAGCAAAGACGTCATAAATGACGACAAAATGATGTTAAAATGACCTTCCTAAGTCATAGACAAAAGACGTCTCGTTAATGACGTCTTTAGGATGACGAAAAGTTGACGTCCATACTTTTTTTTTTAAAGCTAAAATGATACAATATTTTATTCAATAAAATTATATTTCTAATTATGAAGTAAACATACCTTATAGTTGACAGGCTTTCCATAAAGACGGTATTGGATGGATGTGTTATGTGATGTGATGATAACCAAAATTATTGCTATTATTTCTTTGTCATGCGATATTCCGAATAGATTTTTACACGAATCATATAATGTAACAAAATTTTTCTGACGGGTTGTCTAAACATACGTACATATGATTTTTATGAGCTAATATGACAAAAAAGTGACGTCGAAAAGACGTCACTTCAACAACGTCAAAAACACGTCAGTAAAATAACATTAAAATGGAGTCATAATTTTGGTCCGATGACGTCTTACGACCAAAAATGACTTAATAATGACGTTAATGACGTCAGTTTGCTGCTTGGGCCGCCATTTTGTATCGGCGGCCATCTTGAATATTTAATAATAAAAAAATTATTATATTGTATTGTCATCAAGATTAAGAGTGTGTATATAGTAAATTTCAGATCGATCGGTCGTCAGAAAAGGGGTCAAATTCCAATTACTAGATTTAACCCAAATAACAAGTCACAAATAAATAAACAGGTCAAACTTAGTAAAACCGTTTAAAAATGGGGGTCAGTTAGGGTTTTTAAAAAACAGTCCCGCATGACCCATCTCATTCTGAATTGTATTTTTTAATTAATTTTAGAAAAATCGTTATCACTGAATCCTTAAAACATTAAATCATTGTAGTGGTTCTTAAAAGCTTCATCAAAGTTCATAAAAATATAAGTACATAGTGTCCTACTTTTTATTAAACTTTTATGACGAGTAATGCTATTTCAACCAAGATAAAAATTTTATTTTATTCTCAGTGGGTCATAATAAAATGAGTAATTTTCAATTTCCTTTTTGCTGCTTGATGTCGTTTCCAGGAATACTTTATTTCCGAACAAGAAATAAGCTAATTAGTTTAGTATTATATTTTTTTGAAAAACCCGTGAACATTTTAAAGTAAAGAAATTGTAAATAGGAACTGCTTTTGTGACTGCAAAATAAACAATTATCTAAAGCCAGATATATATATTTTTTTCATTAATTTAATTAATTTTTTTTGTTAATAAATAATTGGGAATAGTTGTAAATAATTATTTAATTTCAGGGTTTTTATTATAAGAAATAATAAAATTACATTAATTATTAAAAGGTTGCTTCCTATTCCTCTAGTATCATAGACCATAAACTTAAGACAACCCGTTTTATATTTATTTTTATATAGGTAAGCAGAAACCAACTTTTTTATTTATTATATTAATATGCGACCCATTTAGTCAAATTTGAATAAATACCTTAATAAGTTTTTAACTTATTTACATCTAAGTGCACATTTTAGGATATCTTTTTATGCTGGTGGTCCTATTCTTATTCTTTTAAAAATAATATTAAATATTGTAAAGAATATCATATTTCTAAAAATTATGATTTGTTACTTAATATGTTATGACTCACATAATTTTGACTATAGATTTATTTATGTGGTTCTATAGTAACTATCTCTGTTTTACCCTATTTTTATTTAATTGAGTTGCAATTTGTTACATAAATTTTTTCTGCTAAGCCAAGAAGAGAAACGTATTAAAAAAAAAATTATGATAAAGTAAGAGTCAGATATTTTATTCATAATCAAAGCAGGATTTAGCACGAAGTTGTAAGTGCAGAAATAGGATTTTTTGACAGTTAGTACTTGGAATACATTATCCCGAGGCTGCTGACTACTTGTTTTTCTTTTTCTTCAGCTACAAAAAAATACTGTTTTCTGAGGACCTTTAAAGGTATGCACCTTTAGGTTTAATAGCATATTCTTATATTAAAGCAAAATATTAGGTGGTTGTTCCTAATTAAACACAAACTGTTTTTATTCTTTTTGGTTTATTCAAGTGAACTAATATAGATTAAAAATGGACACCGAATGAGTACACATAATAACTCTTTACAGCCAAAACAATGACGACGGAATTTCGCATTCAAACTTTGAATGGCAAATGAAATATCGTGCTTTTTTATTTGTTTGGTCTGTTTTTGCACACCGGAATAAGGCAAAATCTTTTACACCAACGAAAATATTTTATTTATTAAACTAGTTTATAAAATTTAGATAAGAAAAACGTCTTTTATTTTAGTTACAGATACTAAACACATACAAATTCCAAATTGGTAGGGAATGTATTGAGATATTCAAAAGCTATAAGAGTTAGAAAGATGGGCAAATGGAAAAAGTCGTAGGCCTTTCAACCAATAATTTGATGACTGCAGCATATTTTTGGTTTTTACGATAGTTTAAAATAATTGGAAATGTGGATTTTTAAAAAAGTGCTGTAGTATTAAAAAAAACGTAAGAACATCAAAAAGATAATTTTAAACTCTTTAAAATAAGATATTACTTGACCTTTCTATTAAAACTTTTTGACGTTTTTTTGGTGAGAGGGGATAACCCGAAACGAGTAAATTTTAACACAATTCTGTACCTCCCTGAAGGTTAAAATTAACGCTTTTAAATATGGTTTTATAAGTGTACAAATAACGGAATTATTTGTGTGTTTCGCTTTAATACAAATGCACGTTATAATAGTAATTAATAGTATTTAGTACATCTAATGACAAGAAAAAAAATAACTAGTCTTATATATTTCTTTTAAAACACTTAGTTTAATTTGTTTTAGCCTAATGTGTTTTGCGGGACAGTCTACGAAATAAACCATGTACAGGGAAGCCCACTTTGATTGTAAGAGCGGCACATCTCAGTTATTAATAAAAATAAAACCTTGCGTTTTTGCTACCTCTTTGTAAAAGAAAAATGCTGTAAATAAAGCTGTCATAACCCTTTTCGTTTCTGAGCTACAGGGCGATTTTAACAATATTGCATTTTTACGTATAGTTCATCCAAAATTTTAAGCTACGTCAGCATGATCTACCAATAAAATAACTCCTTAAGAAAAAAATATCGCTTGAAGAAAACGATTAACCACAATTTACAGAAGTCAAAAAACAGTTTCGTATTATTTTAGCCAGAAATTTTAGATTTAAATAAAACAAACCTTATAATTTTATTTTTACCATTCGATTAAGAAAACAATGATATATATGTTAAAATATTTATTGTTTCTGTAGGGTTGTATGTTTTACTTAATTTTTTATTCCTAACAGAATTATCTGATTTTAACTTGCTATTATGCAATAATAATGGGCAAAAGAAAAAAGATACTGGCGCATGGTAAAAGTTGATTAAACTAATTATTTTAAGCTTATTTCTATTCATGCAATAATAAAATGGATTAATAGACAAGGTGTTTCATACATTTAAAAGTAATTTATATTTAAGTTTGTAAAGAAGTATAACGTTAGTTCTGGTAATTTCTGGTTAGTGAACCAGATATTTCTAAAAAGTGGCCTTAAAAACATCATTAAGGTTTTTGTAAGCTATTTATTTTTCTATCTTCAAACATTAAATGCCTATTTGCAAAAAAAGGCAGATCACGGTGTTTTGGATTACTCTAATTTGTAATTATGGGATTTTTAGAGGCATTCTGTAAAAAAATGCTCTAATATGTTACAAAAACCCGAACTAAGAAAAAATATATAGCTCCAAATAATACCAACTCTTTTTAAAATTGATATTTTCTAAGTATCATAAAAAACAGAAAAATACCACCCATTTACATTTAATATTGTTGTTACTTTTAGAGTACGTTTCTGTTTGTCCTCCTACTGTTGAATCTTTTATTCAAGGGTAGTTTTTTAAAACGGTTTTACTTAATTGGACCTGTTTATTTGTTATATGGTATTATTTGTTATCTGTTATTTATTTATTTGGGTCAAATCTAGTAATTGGAATTTGACCACCTTCCTGACGACCGATCGATCTGAAAATTGTTACACATTCTTAATCTTAATGACAATACAATATAATACATTCTTTATGATTGTAAATTCAAGATGACCGCCGCCTCAATATAAGTATCAAATAAAAGGGCTTAATTGGTAGAATAGAGCTTTCTATAAAAAAATTAAAATCTATGATATTCGCCGCCACAAAATGGTAGACTACATATTTTTTCACAACTGTATCAATATGGGCATCAAATGAAAGGGCTGGATTGGTAATATAAAGCTTACTATGCAAAAATAAAATTCCAGATGGCCGCCGTTACAAAATGACGGAATATATATTTTTTCACAACTACCTTAATATGGGTATCAAATAAAGGGGCTTTATTCGTAGAATAGAGCTTACTGGAAAAAAATCGAAGGTGGCCGTTGCCACAAAGTGGCAAGTTACATATTTTTACCAACTACCGCAATATAAAATTCGTGATTTGGTCTGGTACCTAAGACTTTGACTTACCAAATTATTTTTTAGCTTTAGGTACAATAAAACCGTTTAGTTGTTTAGAATATATATTTTTTTAAAATAAGCTATTTAAGTATAGATTTTATTAGTAGATCATGCCGACAAGCCATATTTCTTAAAAAATACGATAGCGTTTGGATCTTGCTTGACTGACAACTAATCATAAAAGTAAAAACAAATTCTTACATAACTTTTTACGTAAAATGCAGTGACTTAGATAAAATTTTTCCAAATAATATTGTTTTTGAAATGTTTTTGAAATAGTAACAGTTTTTTTTTAATGCATACTTTATAATAATGTATAAATCAAGAACTATCAGAATAACTTTTAATACAGAGGTGACGGATCTTTTGCAAAAAAACTCATTCAGCAGGTTGTCTACATATTTAGCTAATTTTGATCTTGGGAAGAAATGTACAAATTACTATACATTTTTCCATGTAATGTAAAATGTACAAAAAAACCCTGTTGTCTTTTAGAACTACTTTTTTAAATCTTATAACAAAATTCATACAAAAATTGCCTATAAATTTACAACTGGCAACGCTGCTGTAATCATTTTCGCCCATGCTTGCCCCGAAGCCGTCTTAAAGTAATGCTCAAATGGCACGTAAAATTTTAAGTCTGTTACCGTTTTAGGGTAAGTCGCAAGGAAAATAAAAATTACAGCCGTGGAGATTTTATGAAGTGCCAAATTGGCTTGTTGGTCTTATGCCAAACTATTTAGAATAAAAAAATACATACATTAAATTATATGACTTAAATACTATTTTTAACATCATGTTTAAAGTAAACTAATAGAAAGGCAGGTTCTAAAAAAGAAGTGAGAGGTATGGTAGATTTTTTGAAAAAAATTATAATATTATATTTTGGTATTTGGATTGGCTAAAGGATCGCCGGCGACATTGCTCAATTATAAGAAGAAAACCGCTAGCTATCCGGCGGTTTTATCTATTTAAGTACATACAGTTTGTCCACGGATGGACTTTACAGTAGGACAAATAGACCAAAAATTTAAATGTTAAAGAAAGTTCTGTATGGCAACTGCTTTTTCTTCTTAATAAAAAAGATTTGCGGTGAGAAATTTGTTTTCCAAAAACTACAAAACTGCCCTTATTGTTAATAACTTAAAATATCCAAATAAAAGGTTTTTAGAATTCAATAAGGATCTAACATCTGAAATATCACATAAATTACACAAATTTTTTATTTTGGTATCATATTTTTGTTATTCATGTTTTTAGTTTTAGTAATCTATATAAATAATTTTAAAGTTTAACAAATATATTTAAAAACAAAAATGTTAAACCAGGTAAAGTTTGTAGAGAAGGTGTACAACATGAATAAAAAAATATGTTACTAAAAAAGTTGTTTATTTTATGTAAAATTTTAGAGATTGGATCCTATTCAATTCTTAAAACCTTTTGACGTGACAAGGTCTTATAATTCGATGGAGCCGGCTGCACGCATCAAAAAACGTGACTTATGCAGCGTTACTTCGCTCTGAGGTGTTCTATTTAAGGCTTGAAGTGCAAGCGAGAGCGCGGAACGAGCGACTAAGAGGCACAATCGGCCTCCGCGTTCGGCAGCGTTTGACATCTGTTTCTCCCCTACTTGAGTGAGCGGTCCGCGTGGACAGCTGCTATACAATAATACATTTTCATGTTTTCGTCAAGTATGAAGTGCAGGGAAAAGTGAATGTGGTGTCAATTGTCTATAGCAACGATAATTGCGAACCATTCCATCAGCATTTTTTATGACGTTGTCACGTTCAACTATCGTCAGTAAAATAACTTTGCAGACAACCGATTTTTTTATTTGACATTTTGCTAAATTATTAAAAATAAAGACAGTTTTGTCGAGGTCTAGTTTTACATTTTTGTAGTTTTGGGAGCCCCTGTGCAAATCAAATTTTTCAATATAAATCTTGTTTTTTAAAGAAGCAAAAGCTGAAGCCATACACCAATTTCTTGAACATTTAAATTTTTGTTTTTATCATCCCAGTGTAAAGTTTATCCGTAGACATACTGTATATAAAAGCCGCCGAAAATCTAAACTAGTTGTCTATCACCAGGTTTTTAGTTATTTTATCCGTAGATGCCGCTATCCGACAGCAATGTTTGTAAAGACTTTTAAAAATCGCCGAAAAATTGTAGTAGGAAGTAAATATTTTTCTGAACTTCGTGATTTTATTTTAGGCACTGGCTAAACGACCGCCGGCGATTTTACTCAATTTTAGGAAGGAAACCGCCGTCCGGCGGTTTTTAATATATACGGATATGATAATCGCCGAAAATTATAATTAATCTGGCATTACCGGCGACCTATACTTATTTTATCGATATAATCCGCTGGTGGTTTTTCTTATAAAAAGTATTGAAAATCGCCGAATAATAGAGTTAACCTTACTTTGTTAATTATTTGTTTTATTGTTAAATTTTATGTTTATTATTGATCAACAAACAAAAATAAAACTGGCAGATACGTTTGACACCTACGAAGATTTTGTCGAAGCCCTTCATAAGTTAAAAAATATGTATGTACATCTTTTAGGAAAAGTAAAGCCAGAAGTATTTTGCGACAAGAAAAAAAAACCGATCGTTTTATAGAAATAAACTTAAATTATTACCAATTAAAGTATGCATGTATTGAGGGTAAAACAAACTTTAAAATACTCGGGTTTAAAAATTGTATTCCATATTTAAGTTCTCCCATAGCGGCAGGGTTACGAGTGTCGACCGGTTTAATTAAACAGGTTTTTTAGGCTATTTTTTCTGCAGTATTTACTGAAGCAAATCGAAATAATCACCTATTAATGCCTAAATAAGGAACATTAGTCTACTGTTAATTTCTGTAGGGGCGCTCAAAGCATAAGCGGAAAGTGCCATAAAACTCACTTTTCACAATACAGTGTTAGACTAAAAACCAGTTTCAAAGATGCCACAAACGTCATATAAATAAAGACGGCAATCAACTATCGCTGTCTAAACACGTCGTTTACATCGTGTGCGAGCAACAAAAAGGAGAATAATTGAAAGTGTGACAGAAGTAATTACGCCGTGGCATCTTCTCTACTTGCGAGAACTTTACCCCGGGCCAAGGTCACCCGTGTGAGGTGAAGGACCGCCTAAGCCATAGCACGAAGAACAATTATTGTAAAATGTATTGTAATCTAACTTAACAGTTAATAAACGGGACAAGGCTTTATGTGAGGAATGTCTTGGCAAAGAGAGAGAGAGAGAGAGAGAGAGAGAGAGAGAGAGAGAGAGAGAGAGAGAGAGAGAGTGCTGACCCTTAAGCGACAGGTCCCGAGTTCGATTCCGAATTGATAAAAACCTTTTTTTTTCTTTTTTTGTTTCTTAATAACTTTTAATACATTTCTTCTACTTTTAATTTTTTATTGTTCATCATTTATCATTTAGACAAACAATTTTCCTCTTTTTAAAAATTTTAAAATTTATCTAATTGCTGACTTTAATGCTGGCAATGAAGTCCTGATAAGTTATTTCTTAGCCTTTCCTGTCTGACAATATTTTTTAGAGTGTTTTTAAGTGTTGTAAATTATTGGGTTTATGTGACAAAATAGTTTGTAATATGTCTTTTTAATTACAGACAATCCAGCCACGAAACTTTAGAATAAATACAATAGTGATTTTATTTGCCTGTCTCTATACTGCTATACTACTCCAACTTGTTTTTCAAAATGGTGCTATTAACGCAACGCAAAATAAACAATTATTAAGACGAGATTTACTTTCACTATTTTTCGGCGGTTTTTAATAGTTTTTATAGGCAAAACCTCCGAACGGCGCGGCGGCTTCTATCTATGAAATATAAAAAACCGCTTGTAATAACAAATTAAATATAATTTTTGGCGGTTTCCATATTCGTAGATATAAAAACCGCCGGTCGGCGTTTTTCTTCTCATAATTAGGCAAAACCTGCCGGCGGTCGTTTAGCTAGTGCCTTTATTTTATGACTTAATTTTTAATATTTTGTTTTCTAGTATATATTTTTATTCATTTATAATAATTGTAAAATTTATTTTAGGTCCTGTTGTTAAATTTTATTTTAGTTTTACAAGCAGTGAATAACCTAGGTTTGGGTTTTAAGCAGATTTACTTTATTTATGTTTGGAGATTTAAATATTTTCTAGTGTTTTATATTTTTGCCCTTTTTGTCCTAAATGTAAGTTTATGGTTTCTAGATGTGTCTGGTATATAGTAAGATTCCTGAACAGCAAAATTTAAAACCGAAAAAACATTTAAAAATTATTTTTTAAGCATATCTAAATATTTAAATACTTGTGTCAATTTTATTTAAAACTCCAACCCACTGTAACTTAGTTTATTTTAAAGTTTTTAATTTGAGTAAAAGGTAAACAGTTTTTTTTAATTATTTAAAATTAAACATGTTTATTTTCTTCAAATAAAGTGTTTGTTTTATTGTTTTTTTTAAGTAAACATTGTTGCCAAATTGTGTAATAAAAATTATATATATACATGGTCTCTCTTAAAGGTTATGTACAAAATGATATTATTAATTCCTTGTGCCAGAACATAATCTGGTAAAAAATATAGCAATCGATTTTTGATTATCTATTAAGCTTTATAATTTTAATAAAAAAATTAGGAAAAATAGATTACTTAAAAACCTTGTAATAAAAATTAAAAAGTAAAAATATTTTGTATCCAATTAAAAAAAAAAGAAGTAAGGCGTTTTCGTTTTTTCAAGTAGATTCAGAATTTTAAAATTTTAAAATTCCAGAGACATATTGCACAACATTTTTTAACGCGTCATGTATATTTTAAGGTTTTCCTTGATATTGTTTATTATTATATCGAATAAACAAGGAACTAATTATTTTTCTATTATTTGCAATCTAGAGGATAGTTACCTACGAATGAAAGTTGTCAAATTTTGACATGTGTCATATTGATAAGGGAAAAACCATCTATTTTTTTGTTCACAGCTGTACACTTCCTTTTAATTATTTTTAAATTTTTTATTGTCATTTATAAATATTTTTAATAAATAAATAAAGTGAACATTACAGAGAACTAAAACTACTTTTCAGTAATATCTCCTGGTAATGTTTGTCTTTTTTACGCAAGTTTTTATTGGTATTAGTTTTGTAAATATAGCTAATGTCTTTTACTTATTTAAGAACAGGTTTTTAGAGACACCCTGTACATTCACGATAGAAATATTTTTGTATAAATTTATTTACACACCAAACACGACTTTTCAGGAAGAGGCACTTTTATTGAGAAGTGAATAATTAAAAAGTTTCCCATTTAATAAAGACTTTTAAAGACAGGCTGAATATATGTTTTATAAATAATTATAGATTAAGCCCCTTAAACTAACTAAACACTTTTTAAGTATGTTTTTTTTTAGTTATACCCAATAACAAATTATATTATTAAATTTTTAAACCGGTCAACTTACATGTTAAACAGTTAAATTCATGAATTAGGAATGACATACCTGAAACAAAAAGTATATGTTAAATGGATAAATATTAACCTTATATTTAACCAAAAACACCCATGATATATTTTTAAAAGCGACTATCATTAATATATTTTAAAAAAAACTAAAAAATATGTTTTTAAAGCCCTTTGACTCTAAAGTTTAAAAAATATTAAAAATCATTTTAAAGCAATATTGAACCAGAAATACTAGTATTATTGTAAAAACGCGTCGGGTCCTCAACAAACAAAAATATTGCACAAAGCGCCCACGCTTTTTTCCGATAATCCTAGTATTTTTCCTTTACTTATTATTGTTTTAAGATTATTTTTAAAATTATTTTTTACTTTTTAGTTTAATGGGCTTTAAAACTTTTTCGCCATTTTTATTATTATAATAATTTTTGGTTTTTAAGTTTAATATGCTATGTAAGCGTGTTTTTTATTTTTTAACCATATTTACTTTCCCCTTTTAATTTACTGTCAATATAATTCCTCGGCATTATTATTGTAAATTTCCAACGTGTAAGTAATACTGATAAAGCTGGTATAGTAAGGCCTCGGCTACGATACCAATCGGAAGCAGAGATTGTCAAATCTCTGTACTGGTGGCCGGTACTGGCTACGCTATTTTGTAATAAGCGGCGTTTTAAAACCAGTTTATATACATTAGAATTGCTCCGCTAATAATATTTGGATGCTTCCAGTGGCAAGCGGCAAGGATTAAAGGCAGTGCTCTGCACGCCGCTTGACGCTTGACGCTTAGTATCGTAGCTGTAACCTTAATCTCCAACAGAGGGCAGACAGTTTGAGACAAAGTTAGACTACAGATTTAAAATTATTGAAAAATAATAATTATTTTTGTGTGCTTTCCAAAAAATAAAGTTGATAGTGCACTCTTGATCCTTATGCTACTTTTTATGCAAAGCTATTTTGATATCGTATCCTTTTTATAAGAAAGGAGAAAGGATGGACCTTACTATATGAAACAAAATTGATTTATACAGTATGTCTACATAAGGTCGCACCATAAGGAAACTATTTCATTGTTTCGTAACACTCCGTGTAAAAACACGTATCGTCGTAAATATACAATTTATTTACAATGAAACGTAACTATGGTTATAACAACGACAAGATATTTCGTTGTCAATGTCTCAAACTGACCAGTACAAAGATCGAAAATATAGCTACTGACTGACAAAGGTTTTTAATCGCCCTTTTATAGTCTATAGAAGAACCCAGAATGATTCAATATTTTCTTGTTTATTCTTTTATTATAATATTTTTCGAACAAACAATTTTTTGAAACTAGTTACTTTTATTTTATGTTATTATTGAACATGTTTACTTATTTATTTATACGTGCCGTAATCCCTTTAAATTTTAAGAAAATATAATCTTCCAGGTAGGGATTAGTTTTGGTTAGTTCTGGATAGTTCGGGTTAGTTCTGATTAGTTCCCAAAATTTTAAGTAAGTAAAAAATTGCCATTTGAAAAACAGTTCTGGTTAATTTTGGTTAGTTTATTTAAAGTTTAAAAATTATTTTAGGTTTGTCATACTGTGACCGGCAAAAAGTTCGCAACATATGGGACTTTTTTTAAGTTTAAATGTGACATTTTATTTCTAAACTGTATTTGTTAAAGTCAAAATTTAACATGGGATGGTTAAACTTTTCTTTGCGTGACTTATATGTAATATAACTCACTTATCTAATAAATAACTATTGTTTCACCTAAAAGAGTCTAGTTAAATAAAGATACTTTCTAAAATAAAATAATAATTTTTAACTTAAAAATATATATTAAAGAAAAAGGCGACCTCACTTCTTTTTTAAATATATTCTTCAAATTTTCTGGTCGGGGCTAGAATTACCTTTTACGCACATTTTATTTTTAAAGTTTTTCAATATCTTTTACCCAACCCCACTTTTTGTGATTTAACCTTGTTTTTTAAAATTTGCCGCCATACAGTTGTTTACATGACATATGTCATAATGGATTTTTAGATTATTGGACATGCAGAGGTGATCGCCAAAATACATATATGTTGCGAACTATTTGCCAGTCACTGTATACATTTTTATAATATTAAAAAAGTTTATTTAATTTTTATTCGATTAAAGCAGTATTTTTGTAAGCAAGCATTCTAAAAAAGAAACACACTACATCGCTACACTGCTAGAAGAAAAATTTGAAATTTTCTTTAATAAAACAATTTCCCATATGTTACGAACTTTTTGCCGGTCACTGTATACATTTTTATAATTTAAAAAATGTTTATAATTTCTATTCGGTTAAGCAAGTGTTTTTAAGCAAGCATTCTAAAAGAAGCAAACTAAAGTTTTATTATAACTAGCATGTAAAACTTTTAAGAACGCGAAACTTTTGATAAGAGTTCAGAAGTTTCAAAACCTTTTGCTCCTTTATGCTTTTAAATCGTTTATGCTCTCATAAACTTTCAGCATAAAAACTAACTTAGAGATTATCAAAATTGTATTCAATTTTGCATATTTCTTTCACTTAATTAGGAAAACTCCGGAGTTAAAAATTAATTAATAAAGTTAATAATTTATATTCTGGCTATAATAACTTTAAAAGTTTAATTTATTTTATAATGTATGTAACTGTTTGTAAATGTATAATAACAAATATAGTAATAATATTTCTTACAAGTTAAGTATAAAATTATTATACAACGTATACTAGAGTGAACCAAAAAAATCGACTGTTTTCTTTATATATCAAAAGTACTGTTCAAAGTGACAAAAAAAATATCGTGAAGGTTTGAGCCCTTAATCCTAACATTAAGGAGTCTATCATGGCAACTTTTAATGCAAAATCCGCAAATTGTTAATTTTAAAAAAATTACCAACTTACATTCTCAAGGAAAATTAAATTTCCCACAACAAAGCTTTCTTCGTAAATTATCGTCAAATAAGCCGTTTCCATGTGACTGGGCTTTGAACATTGAACTATTTTTTTAAATTTTGTTTCTTGGGGTTGGATTTTGCTACTACTTCTAATATTAATATTTAAAAAAATAATAGAAAAAAAATATACGCTACAAAAAAGGTCTTTTAACAATTTTTAATAAATTTACTCCTTTTAAAGTTATTCGAAGTTAAAATTACTTTTTTATTTATCTTCAACTATACTGAATAATTAGCTAAATATAGTATGTAGTACTCGGCTATTAGTTGTGGTTATATGTAAGTTTATTTTGACGCGATTAGAAAGAAAATTCTAAATAATTATAATAATTATACCTAATTACTGCAAGAAATACGTAACTTTTTTGTTTTTCATAATTTCATTGGTAACCAGTCATAATTTTCTTAGAAATTTAAGTTTTTTTTGCTTGTCCTTACCAATACATATTTCTTAAGTTTATGGGTATAGGTTAAGAAATATTTTATATAAATAAGGACTTAACTACGTAAATGCTTAAATCTTATTTTAACGCTTTTAATGAGATAATATGAGAAATTTTGTTATTAGGCAAAATTCTAAATTTTTTCTGGCCTCTAAATGTAGGATAACTTTAAAATACATTTTGACATATGTCATGTAAACAGCGGTATGGTGGGATATAATCACAAAAAGTGAAACTAGATCACAAAATATATAAAAAAACTCTAGGCCTAAAAGTGCTTAGAATTTAATTCTAACCACAAATGCAAAGTCTGAAGCATGTATTTAACAAAAATAAAAAAGTGATTACGCCATTTTTTTTTCAGAATATAAAAAAAAATTACTAATGTACTATTTTTTTCCAAACCAGATTTATTTAAATAAGCCTCATTTTTTTAGGTCAAGCAAGGCATATTTTTTGTTTTTTTTTACAACTAGGTCAAATAATTTAAAAAATAGGTTTTTGCCAGTGTACACCCAGTGTTGCAATGGTTAATTTTCAAAAACTTAGTTAAAAAAAACGTTAAAATATTTAGAAATGGTAAAATTTATAATTCCTAATCATGTTCTACTTATAACTAAAGACGAGTTTTTACTTTTTGTGCATACAGTTTACATACCTATCAATTTTATGCAATTAACTAATTATAAAATGGTATTTACCAATCGGTTATGTTAACGTTTAATTTATGTATCATACGTCAAAGTTGTCACCAAATATTACCGTGGTTATAATTGGTTGAACTTCTAACATTAATGATCATCGGGGATAGTGCAAAACCGCGAATCTACCACCGGTAAAGACCGCATATCTGCGTTTAATTGAATTTAACACGGGAAGGTTGAAACCTTATATTATCGTTATTTAAAGGGCACACTGGCTCATTTTTAATAATTAATTAAAGTATGTTTTTTAAGTATTTTAACCATAGATTATCTGTCCTATCTGCCAATTAGGATATTACGTAGAATGCCCGCGAAACTGAAAATTAGAGTCCGACTGAAACGGGTTTTCTGGCCGAAAACTAAACCGAAATTTGGGCCTTGGCTTTAGTTTTGGTCGAAACTGAAACTTTTTAAATGGATTGAGGATTTCCAAAAATTTTGAAAAGCAAAAAAAAGGACTTCGTTTTTAAAATTTAAAATATTTTTGGGGCCTATATCTACTTCTTCTGATAGGGGGTTCCAAAACATTTGGAAGATCAAAAAAAAAGCCTCGCCTTTGAAAACCACTGTACTTTTTATCATTTTCATCATTCATTCATCAGGTTCGGTTTCGGCCAATTTTGGCAAAAACCGAAATTGCCGCCGAAACTGACGGAATCCGAAATAGAAATTTCGGTCGGACACTACTGAAAAATATAGCTACATTTTTCAGATACGCGGAATTATCCAATGCTAGTTACGCGGATTTGCACTATCCCCGACAATAATACCCTTTTGTTTTAATTTATTTTTATCTTGTTATACATTTATTATTTTATAAGGTTAGCAAGTAAAATAAAGAGTTTACTCTTTTACAAAAATATATACATTTTTATTTAAAATAAAGAGTTTACTCTTTTTACATTTTACAAAAATATATACATTTTCATTATAACTCTTAAGCAAACTACCCTAAAGAAGCCTCCTGTGACAAATAAAAAAGCAGGTTGAAAATTATTCCATGCACATTTAATTTATAGCTTGTATTTTTATTTTTGTTAAGGTTGCTTATAAGTTATGGCCAAAATTGTCTTTATTTTTGTTAGATCTTAAAAAATAGTAAATTATTTATTTTACTTGCTGAACTAGTAAAATATTAGATTAAAGGAAATTAAAAAATCCAGGGGTAATTTTTAAGTTTATGCACAAAAAGTAATTACTCGTCTTAAGTTATGAATGGAATATTATTAGTATAAATAACTGCAAAGATTTTTAGAAATGTTCCATTGCATCACCGGGTGTACTGGAAAAAACATGTTTTTTAAATTCTTTGCTCTTGTTGTTAAAAAACAAAACAAAAAATATATTGTTTTAACTTAAACATATAAGTTTAATTAAATAAAGCTAGTTTAGTAAATAAAATGGTACGTTTGTGCGTTTTTTAAATTATAAAACTGCAGATCCACTTTTTTCAAAATACATGCTTCAAACTTTGCATTTGGGGTTAGAACTAATTTCTTAGCACTTTTTAATCTTGGAGTTTTTTTATAATTTTCTGTACCACCTTACTTTCCTTGATTTCATCTCAGTTTTTTCAAATTTCCCGCCATAGCGCTGACATATGTAAAAATTTATTTATAGGTTATCGAGCTCGCTTAGTAAAAAGAAATCAATCCTATATGTTGCGAACTTTTTGCCGGTAAGTGTACAATTGTGTAATTTGTTAAAAAAAATATTCATTATCATTTTATTTAAACTTTTGTATTGGAATTAAAATTTATTAGTAAAACCAATCCGATAAATTTTGTTTAGCATAAACTAAAAATACTTTATAACTGTAGTCCTGGCTTTCCATTTTTTAAAGTAACCGTAACCGGTAATTTTTGGTTTAAAAATAACTTATCAAACGGAACAAGATTGTCTTTTGAACCGGGCCTACTTAAAGGAAAATTGAACGAAAAGAAAGATAAAGATAATAGCTTGTAGGAGAAGAGAATAGGACAAAGTGAAGTGCTGCCTTCTTGGCCTAACGACATGCGCGGTTGTTTGATAAAATCAAAACAAGTGGGTTTACTTTACATTTACCCCATCGATTTTTATGACTTGGGTGAAGGGGTTTATTTTTCGTTCAGAAGCTACATGTATATTACAGTACTAAAAAATGTAAAAACCCAAAGACATTCCTGGCTTTTTAAAAGTTTATTTTAAAGTTTACCATTTATTAAATACCGTTTTTTTTATCATTATTTGATTAAAGTATAAATTTTATTAATAGGTATATTTAAAAAAAAAGTTGTGTACAGGGTTTTTATTTATATTTTGCCACCCACTTTTAACTATCATAGTTAGTATATTATAAAGGTTTTCTACTTTTTTATCTGTTATCTTTTAAGCATACCAAAAGAAACAAATAAACATCAAAAACCTAAGAAAAATGAAGACATAAACTTATTTTTAATGGAACAGCCTGTATATTATGTCACTAGAAAATACGTATTTTAAAAAACTTTACAAATATACCACATTTGATTATGATGTTTTCGCCATATTGCATTTATTTTTTAACCAATCCACTTGATATTTTGCACACAAATCGAGCTTTGCAGATTCTAAAATTTTAAGACAAAAGTACTTTTTTTTAAATACCGCCAGAGGACACTTTACCAAAAACTTAAAATTTATTTACATCATAACTTTTTTATTTTTACTGATATTGCAAAGCTGGGGCGCCATTTTATAGACAATCAAAATCTCAAAAATAAGTCCTTTAGGACATTATTAATCCACCTAAGGACTCACACTGTTAAAGACCAGCATCTAATTCTAAAACACTCTGTATAGCTTAGACCTGGTCGTAACGGGAAGTGATTTTTTTAAATCCAGATACCTCAAAACGGTTGTCTAAATCAACTTTAATCATGTATACCTTTATTATGTAAAATATGTTAAAGAATAACAATTTTGCTTTAAAAGTTACAAACAAAGTGGTTCAAAATAGTAATTTCGTTTTTAATTTGTTCCAAGATACCGCAGGTGGCACCCCTAAATTTAACACTCAAATTGATAGTTGATTCTTACTAAGGTAAGTTGGGTTAAATTAAATTTAATCTTTTATTTTTAAAAACATGTAACATAAGCTATAGGTATTTTAAAAAATAATGGGTTTATTGATCTTTAAAAAATTGACTGCATTGCATGTAAGAATATTATTTGACAATGAAAATTTGCTTTAAACAAGGTTACAGAAAAACGATACGGCAATAAAGCTGTACGTTATGGACCAAATAATAGTTGTATTGAAGCTAAATAACTACCTCTAAAACTTTTCTTAATATTGGGAATAACCTAAAGCTTTGTTGCCGTATTTTCTTCTTGTAAATAATACTTTTATTGCCATGCAGTCAATTGTTTAAAAAATAATAAATTCGTTATTTTTAAAAATAATTTTAGCTTTTGTAACATTTTTTATAGAAAAAAGATTACATTTTTAGAATAAAAGAAATATACATGATGTTCTATTTAAAATAACAAAGATTCCTATTTCGGAAAATCGGCCATTTTGTTATTGTTCTAATGAAATGTTGCAACGAGCATATTATAAAAAACTTTTAAAAATCTAAGGCTTATAGCGAAAACAGCATTTTGTTTAAAAGTTATTTTGGTCAAAATAGGTCAAAATATATAAGAAAACTATTTCAGGTATACCTCACCGATTTTGATAAAACTGTAATATGTTGTAGTACATCAAAAAATAAGAGACACGTTTTTTTATCGGCCATTAAAAGGGATAAAATGCACCTCTGATATTTACCCTCAAATTTGTTTTTTTTTCAAATATTATGAGAACGAATTGTAAAAACTTTACAAAATCGAAGCCATTCATTCATTCAAGTTTTTTCAAGATATTTAAAAAGAAATTAAGGGCTGATAAAAAAAATTCTTATTTTTGGTGTAATACAACAAATTACATTGCATATACGCAAAATATGCGAGGGACAACTGGGATAGTTTCGTTTAAATATACCTTTTTATTAAAAATATATTCAAGCATAAAAAGGTTGATCTAAAAGTTGAGAGAAGGGCTTCAAAAAAGTTATTGCCTATTTAATTTCTTTTTATTATTAAGACAAGTTGGACTAGATTGTCATATTTTAGCTACAGGACTTTGTGAAAGCATTTTTTCCACTTGTTTCAGAGACACCCTAATTATTTTTTAAATATTTTTTAATGACCTTAATACAAAATTAAGGGTAAGTTATACCTACAGATAAACCGCTCTATTTTCCTTCACTTTAAACATTCTTCTTTGCAAAAAAACATATTGTTGTGGCCAAAGTTTAGCATTGTTATATTTTCCGTTATGCGGTTTTCTGGTAAACTTAGAGCTCCAACATTAGCGTGGTCAAATTATTGGCCAAAAGCCAGTTAGAAAACAAGATTTTGGCTTTATTTAAATTGTGCGGTATTATGACGTTTAAAATTTGGTAAATATTACTATTGCAATTTGACGCTTAATTTAAATTATTACCTTGTTTTATTACCAAAATGGTTGTTTTTATTATTTTAATTACAAAATAATCTCTATTTTTTTTTTTTTTGATATTTCATATACAGTGCATATCTTTAAAAATAAAATTTATCCATAAATACCATATTTTAAATGACAATTAAAATTTTAAGATGGCTGTAGGGCGCCATCTTAAAAAAATAAATAAAAAGATAAGTCTAATGGCATTGAAAAGCTTCTGATTGAGACTTATAACTCTAGAATCACAGCCATCTTACATTATTAAGCCATAAATTAGCAAAACACACTGCATGTTAGGAATGTCAACTAAAAATTAGAAGTAACCCCTTACTCTCCACGTCCATAAATAACGTGAGTTATTTTGGAGGGGAGAAAGGGTTCAGTTAAATCTCACTTACTATCGCTGTGGGGAAGGGGGTTCTGTGCACATATCACGTTTTTTAACTTTTCTGTTGCTAAAAACAGGAAAAAAATTACGACATTTGGGCAGGTCTTCCTAGGTAAAATATGCGGTAAACACAAAAACTAACTTTTTGGGTCGAGGACTTTTTTCTCCTTAAATTTTTTTTGAAGAACACAAAGTCAATCTCAGAAAAGGAAGAAAGGGGCTCAAAAAATAAAAAAAGCGTCTCACGTTTTATTTGTATTATAATTTAGTTACTTAACATTAGGAAAAACACCTAAACAAAAATATACTTTTCCACGACCGTTAAGTGACCGTGTTTTTTAATCCTTAACATGAAGATAAAGTACTCCATTGTAGTACACTATACAAAGTGTTAGAAAAATAACTTTTTTTTAACACTTTGAAGCTTTTTTCACACTTTAAATTAGTGTTTTGTTTCAAAGTCTAAATATCAATTTAAGCAATGTAGCAGTAAACGCGTCCGCAACTGTACCAAACGGTCAAGTTACCTTTGATTTCGTTATTATTTCTTGTAGTTTATGTGTCATTACTTTTAAAATTTGACAGTTTGCAAATAAATTAAATAGAAATTATATAGTAATAATGAATTTTGATAACTAAGAAATTAAAAAGAAATTTATACTATTTTAGTATTATTTCTACAAAAAGTAAGTACATACAATTTTCTAAAATTAAATCATAAGTGCATAGTTATGAAGAGGATAATTTTTTCTTAAAAAAGAAGGAAGCTATGATTTTTTTTTTAAATATAATGGCTGTGCTGCAAAAATTAAAATTAAAAAGTTTATATAAATAAAACATGTATAAAATAGTAATTTGGGATATTTTATATGGTCGTGGAAAAATATAGTATGTAACACATGCATAAAGTGCCTTTTTTACTGCCACACTTGCCCAACGGCTCGTGCTGTCAAACTTCCCATTCGTAAAAAAGGATTACTTTAAACAGTTGTTACATAAATTAATATTATTACATTGGTTTAAAAAGTAATTAATCCACCTTACTACAATAAAAATGTATTTTACCTGCTAAAATTTACTCTAACTATAGTTAGTTACTAGCTTAGAGTAAATAAACTTATAATTCGTAATGTATTTACTTTATCTTACCAGGTATTTTTATCCAAAACAATAAATCAAATCAATATGGTGAAAATGTCATAATTTATAAACCATTGAATTTTCCAAAATAATGAATGCAATTTTTAGAATGGCCTAATAAAACAATAAAAAGAAAAAATGTGATAATATTACAATATTGCAGTTGTCTTGGCACTCATATAAAAAAATTTCACCTGACTGCATTATGTATTGGGAAAATAGCTGCAAATTATTTTTGTACAAATGTAGGTAATCGATTTAAAAAAGGTATGTTATTTAGTGTGAACATATTACAAAATATGCTTTAAAAATTGTTTTTTACTTTTAGAGACATATAGAAAGACATACACTAAAAAATATTTTCAAAAATGTGGTTTATCTTAAAAATATTAAAAACAAACAAAGGCAAAGTATAACAACCTCTTCATGTTCAAATCATGTCTGGAAAAAGGCAAGTACAAGTTTTAAACGTAAGCTCCCAGTAAAATACTGTTTAATATAACTATTTATAATAATATTTATAACAAAAACAAAATAATAAGAAAAGCTCCATACAGCATTTTAAAACAACCTCACCCTGTTCAAATCGGGTCTGGTAAAAGGCAAGTACAACTCTTAAACGTAAGCTCCTAGTATAATACTCTATTTGTAAAAATATTTATAACAAAAAACCATATAGCATTTTAAAGCAACCTTTTTCTGTTCAAATTCGGTCTGGTAAAAGGCAAGTATAAGTTTTAAAAGTCCCTAGTAAAATTCTAAAGATCCATAATGCATTTTAAAACAACCTCTTCTTATTCAGATCGGGTCTGGTAAAAGGCAAGTACAAGTTTTCAACGTAAGCTTCTGGTAAAATACTGTATCTCTGTAAATATAAGTATTTGTAAAAATATTTATATTATATTTACACAAAAACAAAAGATCCATATAGCATTTTAAAAGAACCTTTCCCTGTTCAAATCCGTTCTGGTTAAACACAAGTACAAGTTTTATACGTAAGCTTCTAGTACAAAACTGTATCTCTCGTAATACAAGTATTTGTAAAAATATTTATAACAAAACAAAATAATAACAAAAGATTAGATCAGCTACGGCAACACTGTAAAAGTTCTCGGTGTTTGCTGAACTAATTTTAAGATCAAATCGATAAGAGATGTCGGAGCCATGATGTGTGTAAAATTACGACTAGAGACCCAATATTCTTCGTAAGATATTCATATAATATTTTCCACTATGGAAACATTTTTGTAATCTACTCCTATACTAACACTTTTTACTTTACTTTTACATATTGCCAGATATTATGGTATTTTTTATAAAATATGATTTGTTTTTTATAGGATTTGAAGAGGTAAACCTCTATTTTTATTTTTTGTTTACTTTTATACTCGGTTTTCAAAAGGAGAAGGTTCTCAATTCACCTGTTTGTTGTTGTTTTTTTTTTTAAATATATTCAGTAGTAACTAGTATGCAGTGTCGGACTAGGTAACCTGGCCACCGGGCAAATGCCCGGTGGGCCAACGCCTTGGGGGCCACTCGCGGAGATAAAGCGGGAAAAAATCCAAAGTAATAAATATGCATTTAAAAATTAACCCTGTAAGGGAGGGGGGAATTTTGAATTTTTGTCCTGGGGTCAAATGCTGCCCAGTAGGTTAATGATTAAATATTTTTAAATAAAGCCTCTGATAAAAAAATTCTCAAATGGCTTAGATTTTGATTTTTACTTTTAAATATATCTAAATAAGGCTCTCTGATAAATTTGGTAGTCAAAAAATGTTACGCATGTTACCTCCTAAAATTTGTGGCTGGTTTCACCTTCGATTTCAATTTCTTATTTTTAATTATTTTTTAATGAAGCCCTCCAATGAATTTTGATTGAAAATTGCGCATTAAAGTTATGAAGTATTAAATATACCACTGGGCCAGCTCCTAATTCTAGTCGCCAGTTTCAGCATTGTGGTAACGAAAAATTGCAATAAATTTGCAAACGGCTTCAATTTTAGTTTCTCACTAGTAAATATTTATAAATGAAGCACTCTGATAAATTTTGATGTTCAAAAAATTTTGCTCATTGAAGTTATGGACTATTAAATATTCCATTTTTTTTTATCTTTGGACAAACCACGAAGGCTTAAAGCCTAAATACTAACGTACCGTGGGTGTCTTAAGCGAGGTAAGAGGGAGTTTGTTGACACGGGACTTAAATACTTGAAGATTTGGGGGAAGGAAAGACCTCCACGGGCAGCAGGTTCCACAATCTAGAAACTCTAGGAATAAAAGAACGAACAAAGTGGGAAGTTCGCGGCCTGTCCAGTTGGACCGTATAGGGATGCATACGCGCGGAACCACGAGATTCTCTGTTGGGAACCGTGAGTGGAGGAACTATACTGGACAGTTCTTCAGAGCAGAAGCCATGGAAGTACCTATAAAAAGCGATAAATCCCCCACAGCCCGACGATGGGCAAGAGAGGGAAGCCTTTCTGTAAGTGAAGGATCATTAATGAGACGAATAGCTCTTCTTTGAATAGAATCAAGAATGCTTAGGGTTGTGGGGGACGCCATGCTTCAGATATGAGAACAATATTCCAAGGGAGGTCGGATTTGGGACACATATAAAGTGTATAAATTAGAAGGGGAAAAATACTTTTTGGCTCGAAAGAGAAATCCAAGCTTTTTGAAGCTGCCGTGGCTATAGATACAATGTGTTTATGCCAGTTAAGGTTACTTTCAAATGTGACGCCCACAAGATTGAAGGTGTCTTTGCTCTGTAAATCTTGGCCGCTCATAAGTAGAGGATAAGTATTTGATGACTCTTTTCGCGACAAGGAACATGATTGTGTTTTGGATGCATTAAAATGGACGAGATTTTTGGCGCCCCAATCCAATATTAAATTAAGATCCCGTGAAAGAGATATCAGAATCGCTCTGCGTTTGTTTTCCAAGTCAGGTTTAGTGATGGGTTTAGGAAGGTGGATTGGGCCACCTCCTAATTTTAGTCGCCAGTTTCAGCTATGTGGTCACGAAAATTTGCAAACGGCTTTGATTTTAATTCCTTATTATTAAATATTTCTAAGTAAAGCCTTCTGATAAGTTTAGATAGTCAAAAACTTTTGCTCAAAAAGTTATGAGCTATTAAATATTCCGCGTCGCATCATGGGGTTGTACTTCAAACAATTAAATTTTAAAATGCATACATTTTTTTTTCACCCTTTCGGGGTCATCCCACCCAGGTCCGACGACCGCCCCCTAGGTGGTGCACTGCAGCCTGAAGGCTTATTGTACCTTGACCCCTACTCCTTCTCATTCACACACCATTCATTCCATAACTTAGATGGTTGTTGCTCGGTCCGCATCCCCGAGCAGACAACACCGTGTGTCGCCGCCCGAAACACCGCTGCCGTCGGACACCCATCTAAATTATGGGCGCGCATTTCACTGCTTAACTCCAGTGATCGACGTTTGCCGATACAACCGAAGCCGCCACAAGCGCGCCTAAATGCATACATAGTTTTATTTATGATTTTTTATGTCTACGTAAGTTGGCGTCATATGGAAAACTTTTTAATATTAATTTTATAAAAAAAAAGTGTATTTTTATAAAAAGTTCTGCATAGTCCAAAACCTAAAATACAATCATCAGATATCAAATTCTGTCAGTCATGTAAGAGGTTTGGCCGAAAAATGTAAATTTTGTAGTAAAGTACCTGTATTTTTTGCCATAATCGCAAATTGCTTAAAGAAAAAATGTTTAAAATAAAAAATTACTTTTAAATATGCAAATATGTTTATTTCCAAAAAAAATCGGCGAAAATCGAGAAAACTTAAGTTTGTACATTAGTGCATGGTACATTCTTCTTGTTTAAATCCTAATAAATTTAAAAAGTTTATTGGAAATTGTCCGATAACATTTATAATCATGAAATGTAGTGCACTAATGTACAAACCTAAATTTCATTCATTATCAAAGAAAAAATTTTCAAATATAATTTTTTTCTAACTAAACACAATTGCATATTTAATGGTAATTATTAATTTTAAATATATTTCTTTTATTATATTTATTGATATTAGTAAAAATACTGATATTTTACTCTAAGCAAAAATACATTTTTGGCTAAACGTTGTAGATTACTGATACAATTTGATATCTGATGGTTGCATTTTAGGTTTTGGATCATGCGGAACTTTTATAAAAAATAACTTGTTTTCGTTAAATTATTAATAAAAAGTTTTCCATATGACGCCAACTTACGTAGACACACTGTATGATAAATGTAAGTCATTATTATGACACATACCTTATTAAAAGAAAAAATAATAAAAATTTGGTATGTCTCGAAAATAAAACCTTTGCTTCCAGAGTACTAAATTAAATTTTAAAAAGATTTTTTTATATATATACTTATATAGGTTATCATCTTCCTCCTTAAAATAATAATCAAAAACCTGCCTTAATTCTGTAGAAACTTTTCTAAAGTTGCCATATAAAGACAAAAAGAGATTTAAACTAAAACGAAAATACAATTGTTGTACTTTTTTTGTTGAAGTTATTAGAAAGGTATAATAAAAAAAAATCAAATGCTTTTGCTTATAGGTGAAAGGTATCGAACATAATATAGAAATAAAGAAGGACTAATGTAATTTAATATTCACATTTGAAAGTAACCTTAACTGGCATAAACACATTGTATCTATAGCCACGGCAGCTTCAAAAAAGCTTGGATTTCTCTTTCGAGCAAAAAGTATTTTTCACCTTCTAATTTATACACTGTGAATGTCTCCCAAATCCTACCTCCCTTAGAATATTGTTCTCATATCTGGGGCATGGCGTCTCCCACAACCCTAAGCATTCTTGATTCCATTCAAAGAAGAGCTATTCGTCTCATTAATGATCCTTCACTTACAGAAAGGCTTCCCTCTCTTGCCCATCGTCGGACTGTGGGGGATTTATTGCTTTTTATAGGTACTTCCATGGCTTCTGCTCTGAAGAATTATCCAGTATAGTTCCTCCACTCACGGTTCCCACCAGAGAAACTCGTGGTGCCGCGCGTATGCATCTCTATACGGTCCAACTGGACAGGCCCCGAACTTCTCACTTTGTTCGTTCTTTTGTCCCTAGAGTTTCTAGAATGTGGACCCTGCTGCCCGCGGAGGTCTTTCCTTCCCTCCAAATCTAGTATTTAAAAATTAAGTATTTATATCCTGTGCTAACAAACTTCCTCTTACCTCGCTTAAGACACTCACGGTACGTTAGTATTTAGGCTTTCAGCCTTCGTGGTTTGTTCAAAGATAATAATTAATAGCTTGAAAAATCCAAAACACGTTTAGTATGTAACCGAACTAAAATTAAAAAATAATTTTTCATTAAAAAAAATATTTTCACTTCATAGTAAAAAGCGTGAGGTGCTTAATATATGTAGTTATGAAAATAGTAAAATGCACTCTACGCTTTACTATGAAGTGAAAATATTTTTTTTAATGAAAAATTATTTTTTTAATTTTTATTCGGTTGCATATAAAAGCGTGTTTTTTAGTTTTTTTAAACTATTAACATTATTTTTCATTTTTAGTTCGTTATATTGCACAAAATTTTAATATAACAGTAAATTGTGAAACACATACTATTTAATTAAGCAGTTAAAAAGAAAATAACCAGCCCCCTATGAAATGACAATGGTAGCAAATTTTAAAATTTGGGTGTGATTGCAACTCACTAAAAATTTCCTTCTTCATTAAGTAGCAAAGTTTCAAATTTTGCCAACAGATGGCAATCCAGGCAATGTTTGGACCACAACTTTTGCAATCCACTAAAAAAATTTCTTCCGCTTAATAGCAAAGTTTGAAATTTTTCCAACAGATGGCATCCTCTAGGTGTTGTTTTTATAATATAATGGAATTTTTTTTTCCTGGCGATTAAAAAAAAAAGATAAAGGGATACTGTTTGCAGATTATTGCATTGTCATGGGTCCTTAATACGTGTGCAAAGTTTCAAAGAAATCGAATAGCTGGAAGTTGGTTAAAATTAGGCTCAAAGATTACGTTACATAGGCAGCCAGATAGATAGATTGATAGATAGATAGTTACAACCCAAGTTAATAAAAGCGTGTTAAAAAAGGACTTACTTCAAACGTATAAGCATTTGCTTATAAGTGCGAATATTTGAAAAATTGAAGCGGCAGCAATTCTCTATAAGTAAATACTCGCACTTATTAGGAAATGCTCATACGTTTGAAGTAAATCCTTCTTTATTTCTATATTATAATCAATACCTTTTACTTATAAGCAAAAGAATTTGCTTCTTTTTATTCATTTGGCCAAATAGGTCTTATGCTACAAGGGCCATCGACCTAGATCCCTGGAATACGGTCTTTTACAGATTATTATATCTAAAGGAAAATAAATAAATAAAATTATGGAATCCATAAATTGCAAATTCATGCATGGAATGATTGATGTGCTTGGTTTTGGGTTGTCGATGAATATTTGCGAAATTAGATAAAGCGACTTAAAATGTTTGTGGTGTATTAATTTTCCCCACTCTTTAACTGATACTATAGTTTTTATGGGCTATCTCAGTCATTACTAGAGTTATCAAACTGTTATAGGTGTTATGGGCTCTATTTTGTAGAAACTAAAAATGCCATAGTCAGAATTTTAATAAAAAGCATAACACATAGGCAATGTGAGGTAAAGAGACGGTTCAACTAAATACCGGCAACATGGGTGACTAATAGCGCCTGTTTTGTTATTCCATTACTGGCCGATATACCAAAACCCATTGCTTATGCAGTATGTACAGGGTGTCCCATTTTGGTTAAGTAGCTCAGGTTTGCAAAAACCGCAAGGTTCTCTCTTTAATAATAAATGAGATACCCCGCTATTTTAACCAATATGGGACACCCTGTATGTACATACCAACTGTTTCTGTAAACTACTGAATTTAATGCAACGCAGCAATGCAATATTACTTTCTATTTTTAGTTTATTGACCTAAATACGTGCTTTCAAATAATAAGCTTATTTTTTCTTTTATCCTTTTAAACGCCTATTTTGTTGTAATTTTTTTATAAAATTCTTAAGGGTGTAAAACTGCCCTATTCTAAACTTTGACACATTGTTGCTTAAAAAATGTCCCAATTGCTTATGCGGAATGTACAGGGTGTCCCATTTTGGTTAAGTAGCTCAGGTTTGCAAAAACCGCAAGGTTCTCTCTTTAATAATAAATGAGATACCCCGCTATTTTAACCAATATGGGACACCCTGTACATAACAATTGTTTCTGTAAACTACTGAGTTTAATGCAACGCAACAAAGCAATATTACTTTCTATTTTTAGTTTATTTACCTAAATACGTGCTTACAAATAATAAGCTTATTTTTTCTTTTATCCTTTTAAACGCCTATTTTGTTGTAAATTTTTTTATAAAATTCTTAAGGGTGTAAAACTGCCCTATTCTAAACTTTGACACATTGTTGCTTAAAAAATGTCCCAATTGCTTATGCGGAATGTACAGGGTGTCCCATTTTGGTTAAGTAGCTCAGGTTTGCAAAAACCGCAAGGTTCTCTCTTTAATAATAAATGAGATACTCCGCTATTTTAACCAATATGGGACACCCTGTACATAACATTTCTGTAAACTACTGAATTTAATGCAACGCAACAAAGCAATATTACTTTCTATTTTTAGTTTATTTACCTAAATACGTGCTTTCAAATAATAGGCTTATTTTTTCTTTTATCCTTTTAAACACCTATTTTGTTGTAAATTTTTTATAAAATTCTTAAGGGTGTAAAACTGCCCTATTCCAAACTTTAACACATTGTTGCTTAAAAAAATGTCCCAATTGCTTATGCGGAATGTACAGGGTGTCCCATTTTGGTTAAGTAGCTCAGGTTTGCAAAAACCGCAAGGTTCTCTCTTTAATAATAAATGAGATACCCCGCTATTTTAACCAATATGGGACACCCTGTACATAACATTTCTGTAAACTACTGAATTTAATGCAACGCAACAAAGCAATATTACTTTCTATTTTTAGTTTATTTACCTAAATACGTGCTTTCAAATAATAGGCTTATTTTCTCTTTTATCCTTTTAAACGCCTATTTTGTTGTAAATTTTTTTATAAAATTCCTAAGGGTGTAAAACTGCCCTATTCTAAACTTTGACACATTGTTGCTTAAGAAAATGTCCTCCTGTCAGCAATTAAAATCAAAGTGAATAGAAAAAGAGAAAGAATCAATCTCTAATCAGAAAAGTGGCACAATTTGAACCACGTTTTACAGATCTACAAGTCATGCGCACAAAGAAAATTATGGTATTATTCGTGCACTGCGCATGACAAAAATCCCGGTATATTTAGATGACAGCTGCGCTAGGTAAAGTTGGTAAAATATTGTATTGATAATACAGTGTGTCCACGGATGGACTTTACTATACCTGTGAAATTTTTAATTTTTATTATTTTGAAAAAAAGGTATTCTCGACCAAAATTTCTGCTTTGTCTGAAATGCTAAAAGATTTAATTAAAATCGCCGTATGATAAATAGGGTGATTCAAAATCGCGAGGATATTACTTTAAAAAATTAAAAATAAATTTTTGACACTACCTAAAAAGCATAATAAGTTATCAAAAGTGTTTAATAAAACTTTGTCCTATTGGTTATGATTTCTAGGAAAATTAAGATTAACGTAAAAAAATCTTAATTCAGTGAAAAAAAGTATTTTTACAGTTTACTAAAAACAATGTGTTTTTAGAAAGAAAGAATTTAAAATATCGTCTTTTAATATACAGGGACATTAAAAATTTCAAAATTTTATTTTAGCAATTAAAAAAGATCGGTTTGGAATATTTTTTAAACTACTTATTTATACGTGAAAGAAATTTCAACTCTTTGTTGAACAGATAGATAGAGACCTTTGAGTTTTACCTTACCTTGATAATGTTCGCATATAAGAAGTAAAATAAATTATTTATGAAAAGAAAAACATTTATTTTAGTTTACATTTCATTTTTCCAAGTAGTCATAAGCTATAAAAATTTAATTATTTTTTTATGCTTTTTAATCAAGTAGTTTAAAAAGTATATTTTTTCAGTTTTTTTTTATTTTTTAAAATAATGTTTTCGCGTATTTGAACCACTTTCTATATTATGGGGCAATTTTAATTATAACTTTTAGCTTTTTAGACAAAGCACACATTTTACAAGGAATACCTTTTTCTAAATCCTAACAATAAAAAAATTGAGGTACAATTAAGTCCATCTGTGGACAAATTGTATTTAACCACCAAGGTACGGTTAAGTCCATATGTGGACACACTGTATTAAACCAAACACAAAGTTTTACATTGAAAGTGCGTAATGTATTTTTATTACCAAATAATATAAACCCATAATTCCTACCAAAACCAAGTTTTTACACAAAAATAAAATAAAAATTTAACATTTCTAATCGCTGACTTAACTCATCACAAGCTGCAGTTGTGTGCCATTTTTTAATGGGTTGGCGTATGACAACGGTTTCTCTACCTCTCGTCTACTATCGGAGACGATTATATGAAGGTCGACTGATTTATGATATATTGGATGGGGACATTCAATCCGATATCTGATCGGATGTATGCGTCGCAGTCATAAAAACTTATAATCAATTGAGCTTTAGATAATCGTATCCAAGAATCGTGTCTAATAGTAGGATAAAAAGAGTAGAATGTGCGCAGCCTTAAACGCAAACATCTCGGAAATGGTTGCTCGAGGCAATTCTTACTAAATTTCTTTTAATTTTTGTGTACTATAATAATAATAATCGCCAACTTCTCTAAATTACATTTTTTTACATACCTATATATACTTACTATTGATACTTTTTATTTACAACTGTTTTGACATAATATTATTTATTATTTCTTAATATAAGATAATAATTTACAGTGTTTACTTTTTACCTGACATCTGATATTTTAATAGATAAACAAATGAAATACGCGTACTTGAATAATAGTTAATACATGATCCCAGAAAATTTTTAAGTTAAGTATGGTTAGAAAATTATTTACGGTATTCTCTATTATCATCGTATTTTTTTTAATTCAGTTTGGTAAGTCAAAACTTAATTTTTTAGGGTTATTCAGTAAAATAAGAAGTTATTAAAAAATGGTAAAAACACAAAATCTTATAATTATGTACAATTTAAATTTACTGGTTGGTAAACTTAAATGGTACACACAGAGTAGCAAAAGTTTTAGATAAATTTAAAGTAGTTTAGGTAGCGCCTGTTCGCTTACACAAAAAAATTAATAATAAATCTAATTGGTTTATGTATGTCAAAAAAACTTTTGAAACCAAGTTTTTTTACAACCTGCATCTTTCCTTTTAACAACTTTTGCATATATGTATGTTTGTGTGTGTGCCATTAAATAGCAGCGTCCTATTTATATTTTTATTATATTTTTTTTAATTAATTCCGCAATGCTATAATTAGTTTACCATTTTTGTCAATTAGTAAGTCTCAGAACCTTGTCCAAAAATAACTCACCAATGCATCGCAAATAGTTTGACGAACTATCGATATTCTTTGCTACTTTGCCAAACCTAAAAGTTTTAAAAAAGACGATTTTAAATTTTACCTATAACTAGTTATAGCTTTCGCTAGGTTACGTGGTTCATATAATTTTGATGGTGTGTTCTATGGTAAAATTGTAAACAGGGTTGAAAAAGAGAAGTATTTTGGCCAATAACATTGACTGAAGATACGGAAAACCAATTTATCACCAGTGCTGCCAGAACGTGGGTAAACACAGCTCGCGATTGGTCGCGAAGTATGTCAGACATTCAACTCTAGAATTTATCTCTCCATAAGACCAGTGCAATAATTAATGTTTTATTTGCCATACTTAAATTTTTTAAACAACAATAGGTAGTGATAAGAGACTTATAAAATTTAATCTTGCTTAGAGATCTTGGTTTTCCTGTGGCCAATACAAAAAGGAAAATAAAATGAATTTCCGACTTTAAAGAATAAAGGAAAAACGCGAAAATATTTTAAAATGTAATTTTTTAATTAAATACCAAAATATTTTCAGTTGAAATTCATAGCAGCCCAGAGACATGTTATTCATGTGGATTATCGGAATACTGCAACGATATTAGTAACTCTAGCTTTAAGAATACCCAGATATGTACTTATTTAAGTGATCCGACGTGCCTTACTTATTGGGTTAAAATAGCAGGTAGGTAAATTAAATCAATTTTTTAGATCTTTAAAAACCAAAAGTGTTGACATAGACACATAGTTTTATTGTTATCCGTATAAAATATAATAGTGGTGTTACAATGTCGCCAAATTTTTAAAACTTTCATAGGATACTTTTCCAGAAATTGAACGCAGCATATCCTCGCAGGACTCGCTGTATATGTTCCCCAATTTACTTTTTTAAAAAGCAGATGGTTATTCAGCTATAAAGCAATTTGAATCTGGTAGGGACCTCCTGTATTATTAGCGATTTTAAAGATCAATGAGACCTCTGGTGGTCAACGGCGCAACCTAAAAAAACAGGTTATCGGACATGTTTAACCATTGAAATAAATAAAAGTATTTATTTACTTGAGTTATGTGTAACACGCGTTTTTGAGCCTTGTGCGTGTTACACATAACTGTGTGTTTTGCTATCTTTTTACAAAAAGTCTTTTTTTCACTTCTATTAAAACGTTTAGTATGGCATCAAAAGAGCCATAAGCATCTAAAATTAAAAGATCACTAACAAAGAAGTCTGTGAAATCATCAAGGGCACAACTTAAACTCACAAATCGAGTTTTAACACAATTCATGGCTGTATTGAAACTTGAACAGTATTTTAACCGTTTCAATACCCGAAATCCGTAACAGGATCAAAGCTAGATACCTGATTACGAATACAGAAAAATAGAACTTATACATAGAGGCCAATAAACGACCCTTTTGTCCCCTATTGTCGGCAGGCGCTTTAGCCAGGTGTTAACCTGCTATAAAATTTGAACGGAACAGGGTGGAATTTACTTTTTTATAGGAAAAAATAGAAACACATTGATAATCACATATTTTATTATTAATAGGAACAAAATATTATTTATAAAATATACCTAGGGATACTATAATTTATTTTTTAAACATTGTCATCACGTGACTAACTGACGACTTTCTAATAGCGTTTTTCGACATCGCTTTCGTTTATATTGTCGTTTAATGTTTATGGAGAATGACAAAGAAAGAATATAATTTACTTGTCGTTGATCATTGCGTCAAAAAGTCACGTGATGGCAATGTTTAAAAAAATAAATTATACCTACTTAGTCATTTAAAAAAATAAATAAATAAAAAGCTTTTAAAAATACAATATACAATATAAAATGAAAAGTATCTAAAAATATTACAACTTATAATTATTATTTAGGACCTATTCAATTAAATCAGTGTCACTATCACTATCATCCCCTAACTGTATAATTAACTCCTTAACATTACTTGAAAGTGTGGTATATGATTGTTCAACTTTAATTACGTGATCTACACTGTTGCTCCAACTATTTACTGGTATTTTATCTATTTCCCTGGTGATAATGCCTAATACAAAACTATTTAAAGTCGGTGAACTGTTGTTTCGTCTAACTTGCGATTTCAATTGATGCCAAATATGTTCTATAGGGTTAAAAATGCAGTGATATGGTGGAAGCCTTAAAACTGAATGTCCCATGCTATTTGCAAACTCATCACAAACATATTTTTTCTCTATATTAAAACATTTTAATACTTCAAGTAATTGTTTTTTGAATAATTTTCATGAAAATAAATATCATTGGCGTGCATAAATTCTTGAATAATTGCTTTGGTGTCACTCGAACAAGGGTGTTTGTTTAATTGCCTACTATGATAGCTAGCGTTATCCATAACAATAACACTTTGAGGGGGAATATTGGGAATTAACTTATTTTTAAACCAGTCTTCAAATAAATGTGCAGTTGTGTCGTCATGGTAGTCAAGAGAAGAGTCTTTTATATTTTTGCACTCAGTGATAAAGCATTTGGAACCCATCCGTCTTTTGATCCCGCATGTATAATTGTTATCCGCTTACCTCTGTTGGATGGTGCTTTTGTGTTACATTTACCACTTGAATCGTCCCAACCTTTTGATGGCGTGTCATGGGTATCGTACCACGTTTCATCCAAGTAAATGATCGACCTTCCTTGACTTCTATACATATCTATTTTCGTAAGATATTCTAATCTCCATTTCCGTAGTCGTTGCGATTCCATCAGCACTTGTTTTTTGTCGATCTTCTTAAATTTGAATCCTAGTTTTTCACAGTCTTCCACAATGTTGTTCTGCCACACTGTATGCCACTTTCGTCCATTTCTAGTCTCTTCATTAAGGTGTCCAATGTTGGTACATTTTGCTCTTCATACATTTTATAGATTTTTCGTCGAATTAGGTCTTTATCACTTACATCAAGTTTTGTGGCAGTACCAGAATCGCATCTTTTCTTTCTCTTGACTATCGGTTTTTAACAATATCGCGTATGGTAGACTTTGGTATTTTCGTTAACCTGCACGTTTCTTCCAAAGCTGCTTGTATGGAAACATCGTTTCTTAAAGTTGAATATACATTCTTTACAATTTCTTTAGCATCAACAGAAAGATGCTTTCTCTTGCTGCTTGCTGTACTACTTGCTTGCTGCTCGTTGTCGCTTGCTTCATCGTCAGATTCACTCCACGTTCGCCACATTTTGGAAAATACTAAGCCATTTACTGTTCTAAGGGCATAAATATACCCAAACTCCTTTTTAAAACATTCAGGTAGGTATAGGTAATTAAGGTATATTGGGTTTACCTTTATTTTTATTACAATTGATTTTTGCCTACCGAAATTTATTTTTAAGGTACCTACCTGTACCTATTTATCAAATTACACAAAAGGCCAAGTAGTTTTCATTATACCTTTACTTAATTAGGTAGGTAACCATATTATTCATATTATTTCCTTAAAAATTCAAATTGTAATAAAAGTTACCTAGTACCCAAAATTATGTTTAGAAATACTAACTACATACCTCTTTACACATTTTTACATATTTTTAGACAATTTATATCTATCTATCAATATTTCAATTGCTTCTCAATGTAAAAGTAAAAAGTCCACTCCGGCCCTGCCGGCCGGTAGGAAGATTTATTGGAGGCAATATAATCGAAGTCCTTAAGTCAGAACGATATAAGAATGAATACAATTTTTTTGTTGTAACCTTGTATGCAGTAAATTTCCATCGTTAAACATTATTCCTAATTGCCATAAGGCCAATTTCTGGAGTCGGGCATCTAGATGCTGACATTTCTGAAACCAGAGCTAATTCTTAAATTTTTATAAATGAGAAAATATGAATTCTTTATTATTTAAACAAATATAAAAGGTGTTCCTTTTAAAATAACAAAGTTTTTCTTTATTAAAAATTGGGTTCTTTGTTTTAGGTCACAAATTTAAATATCTCCAAACATTTTAAAAGGTTATTAAATTCTTGGCATAGTAAATCGTTGCATGCAATTCCATTTAAACAAGCGATTAATTTCACATTCTAAGGTAGCTAATATAAAATATTAGTTTCTGAACATCCTGTACACTTTCTAGTAAAAAGCAGGTGATAAAAGCACAGTAATTATTATTTTAAATAGCAATGTAACATGATATACACAGTCAAGCCTATGGTAAGGTAGATATACAGTGTGTCTGCGTGACGGACATAACTACACCTGTAAATTCTTTTGTTTTTTATATTTCAAAAGAAATATAATTTTTTTATAAAATTTTGCTTGTCTAAAAGTGTGCTTATAATAAAAATTGCTCTAATAATGATATTCTGAAAAAAATAAAAATATATTTTTAAAAAGTAAAACTCCTATACATTTTTTTCTATATCGCTTTTATTACTAGAAATAATTAGGTAAAACCTAAAATAAATGCCTTTATTTTATTAATAATTAATTTTATTTTTAAAATGCATACAATATAGTAAATTTGCGATGTATGTGTAAGTAGTAAAACAGAAAGTAACGATAGATTTAACAAAGTTAGAAGCTATTACTTTTGCACGCTCATTTAAAAGAAGTAGTTTTAAAAAATAATAAGCGCTTTCTTGAATTCCAAACACATTTTCTTTCTTTGAACATTTCGTATATTATGGTAGTTTTTAACTATTATTCTAAAATGGTATTTTATTTAAATAATGTTCTTTCTTATATACCCTATTTTTCTGAAGAAATCCATAACAATGGCAAAAATATTCATTTTAGTTACTTTTTACGCTTTTAATTAGGTAGTATCAAAAATATGTTTTCCTAATTTTTTTTATTTTTCAAATTAATATTTTATTATACCTCTAGTATTTTGAATACAAATCAAAAACTCCTTTATGGTAAATAACTTTTTCGAAATATTTAAAATATTTTTTTTTACAGGTATAGTTAAGTTCATCCCTGACAGACCATATCTTAAAATTTGTTCTTGTCACGAATTCTTCAAAAACCAAAATATGTCTTCTTTACTTTTGTGTAGAAATCACTCAAAAAAAAAAAAAAAAAACAAAAAAACTTAAACCTTAACTTTTATTCCACAACTCCAAAATGGACTAATATAACAGGGAGCTGCATTTCAAAAACATACCCGTGAGTTATAGATCTTTTTTAAAGCTCTCAGGCCACTTATAATTTCAAATTATGCTCAAACATACTAGTTTCACCTGTAAAGTTTCTGATAGCGTGGCCCCAAATATTTAATGCCAATTTGTCAAAAATTTAACTAGTAGGTACCAGACATCTATGCCATTTCTTTTAAACTTAAATATAAAGGAAATAAATATTCACTATAAAAATATATTTTTATTCTCATTTCTTTTCATCCATTATAATGTAATATAGTTACTACTATTTGTTCCAGTCACATGATGAAGTAGTAAACAGAATTGAACATGCAAATGTGAGGCTTTGAAATAAATATATATATATATATATATATATATATATATATATATATATATATATATATATACATATATATATATATATATATATATATATATATATATATTTATTTTTTCTAAAGCCTCACATTTTATGCGCATGTTCAAATTCACTTATTTACTTACTTCACACATCATGAACAATTCTAAACTGGGTTTAAATAGTAAATAACTATATTATTATTAAGTATGGATGAAAAAATAAAAATAAAAAAATACTATTTTATAGTAGATATTTATTTCCTTTATATTTAAGTTTAAAAAAGTAAACATAAGAGTAAATGTCTGGTACCTACTAGTTAAATTTTGATAAATTGGCATTAAATATTTAAAATTTTCTAACTATCTAGGCTTTTTACGAATTTTTGAGATAGTAGATATGTTTGAGGCATAATTTGGAAATTATAGAGAATTGTACCAGGTGCTTTAAAAAAGATCTATAATAAAGTTATGTTTTGAAATGCAACACCCTGTATATTAGTCCATTTTTGGATTGTAGGAATAAAATTAGGTAAGTTTTTTTTGTTTTTTTTTTTGAGTGATTTCTATACCAAAATAAAAGGTATATTTTGGATTTTTGAAAAATTCGGACAAAAACAAAAATTTTAAAATATAGTCTGTCAAGGGATGAACTTAACTATACCTGTAAAAAAAATATTTTAAATATTTCCTGAAAAAAAGTTATTTACCATAAAAATTTTTGATTTGTTTAAAATACTTGAAGGTATAATAAAATATTAATTTGAAAAATAAAAAAAATTAGGAAAACATATTTTTGATACTACTCTAATTAAAAAGCGTAAAAGTAACTAAAAATGAATATTTTTTTTTGCCATTGTTTATGGTTTCTTCAGAAAATAGGTAATATTAAAAGAACATTATTTAAATAAGAAATACCATTTTTAGAATAATAGCGTTAAAAAATCTACCCATAATATACAGAAATGTTCAAAAGAAAGAAAATGGTATTTTCGGAAATTAAAAAAAAACGCTTATTATTTTTTTAAAACTACTTCTTTAAATAGCGTAAAAAAGTAATAAACTTTCTAACTTTTGTTAAATTTATCGTTACTTTCTGTTTTACTACTTACACATACACCTTAAATTTACTATATTGTATGCATTTAAAAAATAAAATTAATTATTAATAAAATAAAGCATTTATTTTAGTTTTTACCTAATTATTTCTAGTAATAAAAAGCGATATGAAAAAATGTATAGGAGTTTTTTTTACTTTTTAAAAATATATTTTTTTATTTTTTTTCCCAGAATATCATTATTAGAGCAATTTTTTATTATAAGCACATTTTAGACGAAGCAAAATTTTATAAAAAATTACATATTTCTTTTGAAATATAAAAACAAAAAAATTTACAGGTGTAGTTATGTCCATCCGTAGACACACTGTATATCCCACCTTACTTAGGCTTGACTGTGTATATCATGTTACATTGCTATTTAAATAATAATTACTGTGCTATCACCTACTTTTTTTTACTAGAAATTGTACAGGATGTCTCAGAAACTAATATTTTATATTAGCTACCTTAGAATGTAAATTAATCGCTTATTTTAAATGGAATTGCATGCAATTACTATGCCAAAAATTTATCGCTTTTAAAATATTTGGGATATTTAAATTTTGTGACTAAAACAAAACCCAATTTTTAATAAAGAAAAACTTTGTTATTTTAAAAGGAACACCTTTTATATTTATTTAAATAATAAAATTCATATTTTTCTCTTTTATAAAAATTTAAAATTAGCTCTGGTTTTTAGAAAATAAAGCATCTATTGACCTCCAAAAATTAACCTTATGGCAATTAGGAATAATATTTAACAATGGAAATTTACTACATACATAAGGTTACAACAAAAAAATACGACCTCGAAGCTACAGGAGATTGATTTCGAACGATAAATCATTTCTTTGTAAAGGTGGCTTTTCACGCTCATGCAATTTGCGCAAATTGACTTATGCATACCAATTTGTGCAAAATAAATTGGTGCATGTGAAACGAAAATTGTTTACTTGCGCAAGCTAAAAGTTTGGCTGTAAAATCTGATGGTCAGATAATTTGTATGTGGTTGGTGCAAATGCATGAACGTGCAAACCACATAAAAATTTAAGGCATACTTAATGGGTAGATAATAGTAGTTGTATTGGCGGGTATGTTGCGTTTTCTTTTGGTGGATATTTAATATTATTTAATTCTTGTGGTAGTAATAATGTCAGTAAAATAAAAGAGTTTCTTTGAAATTTATTGAGCTCTATCTCTAATAATAAATTAATGAGGAAAGCAAATTTTATTTAAACAAAACACCCCCTTATGCTATATTTCTTCGTCGTACCCATCGTTTAACAGACCGTAGCAGTGCAAATAGATTTGACTGTGTAAAACGGATGTTATAGTTCAGTCCAATTTGCACAAATAGCATGTACATATTAACTTACGTAAAATTGCATGAGCGTAAAGACCCACCTTAAATTACCATTTAATAAAAATGGTTTTCCACGCTCAAGTGCAATTTGCGCAAGTTGATTTGTGCATGTCATTTGTGCAAATAAGACTGAACTATTACATCCATTTTTACGGTCAAGTCTATTTGCTCAAATTTGCTTCGATTATCGTGTATACGATGAAGTACGACGGGACGAAGTGTTAGCAATAGCTGGTGCTTGTTTATTTAAAAATTAAAACAGTAAAAATGGCAAAAATCAAAAGGATCGGATAAAGTTGGATTAAAAAGAGCCACTTACTCTCATATTAATTTATTAAAAAAATATTAAAAAGAAACTCTTTTTTCAGTGACACAATTATTACCCACAAAAAAGCAAATATTATTTAAAACCCACCAAAAAAGATAAATTAAGGCCACATACACGCCAATAAAACTATTATTTACTTACTACGCATGCCCTATATTTATATGTCGTTTACACGTTCATGCATTTGCACCAACCACATGCAAATTATCTAACCATCCAAATTTTACACAGGCCAAACTTTTTGGCTTGCGCAAGTAAACAATTTTCGTTTACATGCACCATTTATTTGCACAAATTGGTATGCGCTAAATTATTTGCTTAAATTAATAGGCACAAACCAATTTGCGCAAATTGCATAAGCTGTAAGAATCCACTTTAAGAGTGATAGTTTTTCAAATAGAGATTTCTGGGTTTCTAATACATATTTTTTTAAATTTCTTGGTTTTACTTTATTTAATATAGTGTGCAGTTTTTATGATGCAGCGTCTTACTTTTTTGATTAGTTAGAAGTAATAAAAAAATATTACCAAAGTGGTAGCTCACGCTACTCAACGTTTATTTACCTGAGAATTGGGTCGCCATCCTCGGCACTCTGCACATATTATACGCCGCACTGTGGAAAAGCTTGAAAGTGGGGTAACTTTACGTTCAAACTCACTTTTAAATTTTTCCACTGTGTGGCAGTATAACCTGCGCAGCGTACCGAAGATAGCGACCCAAGTTTCGAGTGAATAAACCTTGAGTAGCGACAACTAAGCTACCACTTGGGTTATATTCTTTATTACTTCCGGAAAAAGTCATACGCAGCATTATAAAAGTGCACACTATACTTAATATAGTAAGACCTAGAAAATAAAAATCTATGGATTAAATACCGAGAAACGTCTATTTGAAAAACTATCAGTTTTATTAAAAGACCCTTTATTTCTAGACAACCAAAAGAAAAAATAAAATTGTATTTTTTAAAGTACCGTTTTACATGCATACCATATTAAATAACAAAGTTGCCCTATATCAGAAAACGTATTGTTTTTTCATGAATTATTCAATCTTTAAAACGTTACAGGGTGTTCCAATAAAATACGAAAGTAATTTTCACTCTAAGAGAGCTAATATTACATGACACATTGTATAATTTTTGGTAAAAAAATTTAAAAATTAAGGAACAGTTTATATTCTGGCAACATAACATAATATACAAAGTCTAGGGTAAGTAAGGTAGGATATATTAAAACTTTGTTTTTGTGTGTTTTTCAAAAATCTTAAATTTCTTGAAAACCTTACATTTTTGGTATATTAAAACATTATATGAACTCTGTAGTTTTTGAACCAGTAATTGAATTTTTATTATCTCTTAAAATACACGGGGTACAGCGAAAAATATATCTTTTTTTTAATAAAACACTTTATTTATTATGTCACCTGTACACATTACACACTTTACAGATCTTTTAAATACCTTTAAAAACATTTATTTAATATATATTTTTCATTTAGTTTTGGAAATATGGCCATTTAAATCAGAAGAATATTTGTTTATTCCTATTAAAAACGTAATAAATTTACCTCTCTCTATCCTTTTTATTTTTTACCATATCAAGGAAATAGAAACATTATTTTGTAAGTTTACTTTTGTAGTATCCGTATTTTTTTATCAGAATGCTTTTGCGTCTTAAGATATACAAGGTATGACAAAACGTGTAAATTTTTTAAATGGCGCACTCTGTATCACCCTACACAATAAAAACCTTAAAGGGAGGTAAATTTATAAATAATTTGACATCCGGTTTAACTTTGCAAGGTCGTTTTAATGTCACAACTAGCTAAATTAAATTTATTTATCAATTGAAAGAAGAAAAATTCAGTGTAAACGATTTGATATCTTCAGAATATTGTATAATAGTAAAATGTAATTAATTAAATGAAATAAAACAACAATATTTTAGGTCTCCCAATTTTTTTATAAGAATAAGAATTAAGAATATTTCATTTAACAAAAAAAGAGGTTTTATCTGGTAACCGGATAAAAAATTATTAGATTAATAGATTAAATTATGAGTAAACTTTTTTATGATCTACTTTAATAATTCATACCACTGCTAAAGTTTCCCTGTTTAAATTTGTAGGTTCCAAGAACACATTTCGGGGTTGCAGTGAGAAAATCCGATCTGGCAAAGATGTATGTTCCTTCTACAAGGATACGTTAGGGCCTTATGTTCAAATGGGATGTGAAACTTGTGATAATACTAATTGCAATATTTAGCATGCAATTAATTATAAATTTTAAATGATATTTGGTTAATTTTTGTTTAATTTTAATTCTACCAAGCTGAACAAGGTATTACCTTACCATATTTTTAGTAGTGTCTGACCAAACTTTCGGTTTCGGCCGAAACTTTTGCAGAAACTGAAATTGATTTCGGAAGTTGTCGTACGCTCTCGCCTAACTTCGTTTCTCGCGGCAACGCTCTGGCGAACCCTGGCGGCCATGTTTGGGAATTGTCGTGCCTCTAATTAATGCAATATATATTTTATACTTGACCACGTGAGTTTCGGTTTCGGCCGAAACTGTAGCCACGGCCGACTATTCGGTTTCGTATTGGCCGAAACCGAAAATCACTTGGTCAAGTATAAAGTATTATATATTGCATTAATAAGGGGCACGAAAATCCTCGAAGCCGCCAGGGTTCGCCAGATCATTGCCACGAAAAACGAAGTTAGGCAAGAGCGCACGACAACTTCCAAAATCAGGTAAAGGTTTCGCCGGACACTAATTTTTAGGTGATAAAATAACTGCAAAATTATTTAGCAACAAATTTCCTGGTTTGTTCTCATTTCGATCCCGGTCAATAAAATATTTTTACGTGGCAAAACAAATGAGTCTGTTCATACTATCAATATTGCTGCAGTCTCGGTCCGGTTTTATTCCGATACCAATACATTCCAAAGAATATTTTAAGCATCAACTTCTAAAAAAGACTAAAGCAGACCTGCACAGTGAGAGAGAGAGAGTGGGAGCCAAACGTGTATCGGACCGGGAATAAACCGTGTGCGTATCGCTAGTATAAATACCTAAACACGACAAGATTATATCGGACCGAGATCGAACTGAGAACGAACCGGTATTGTTCCGCTAGTATGAATCGCGCCCAAATGTTTTTCATCGTAAATAAAAAGAAAAACATAACAGACTGTCTACCAGGTTTTACTTACTAAATTCACAATTATAATGGTATCTATAGATATGCACTTCTTATTTTATAGTGTTTGCCTCTGTCCTAGACTTTTGCCTGCATTTAAAAATATAATTTTTGAGGACTGTCAAAAAAATGTATTTTTATTCCTTTAATAATGATAAAGTGCTACATTTTAGGATACTACATAAAGTGTTAAAAGAGTAACTTTTTTAACGACGTTTTTAATACGCATTACTCTAAATAGGGTTTTTTTTAACTGCGATTAGAAATTATTTTAATATTATAAGTTTATGCAATATAACAGTAAACGTTACATCAACTAAACCAATTGATTAAAATAGAAGATATGCTCTGTATTGGTTTGGCGAATTTATTTAATTGATGCTATTTATTTGAGAGAAAAAACCCCAAAAAAAATTAAAGTTAAACTTGAAAACTAAAAATAGACGTTTAAAATTTTTAAAAAATAACTAAGGGGTGATTCATTTAAAGGTAATTTTTTAAACAGTTTTTTAAAGATTATGGCTTTCAAATGTTGGCCTTAACTGCGCCTAACATGGTCTGTTCTTAAGCTCCAATTTTCGAGCGGCAACTCAATTCGTCAGAATCATCACGTACACTCGCAGCTACTGCCGCTATATTTTTACACTATGTGCTGGATGTTGCTCATTTAGTCATAAATAATCTAATAATGAAAATTGAAGTTCAAATTTTTGTGATGGTACAGCGAATAGTCGGCTCAGTACGCCGATTATGCGTGGACCATAAGTTGCCCGAAGCGCACGAAACATATTTCTCGGAGAATGATGATTTTCATAATACAGTTGAACAAGTTTTAGACGTGCAGGGGCTGTCTTCCCAGGATAAATTGTCAAACAGTACTGAACACAAATACCATGACAGTTTAAATTTGGACCCTATCCAAAAATACCTTCTTGAAAAACTACCTCTAAATGAATCACCCCTAATTATTTAGGTCTAAAATTGTAAAATTTTAGCTTTCGTTTTATAGGATATTCTGATAGACGTTAACATTAAATGTTCAGTTTTGTACGACAAACAATAAAAAGTTAAGGGGTATGTAAATTTATAACTTGACACCCAATGGAACTTTGCAGACAACCTATCAGAATATTGATTTTAGCACTATATAAAATGCAAGAAAATAAAAAAACAAAAAAATGACCAAAAATGATTTTATTCCTGGATACAGGGTGTTAAAGTTTTAAGAAAACAAAACCTTGTTTATAACTTTTTCCTACTCCAAATAATTCCAGAAAATTTGATACACTAATATAGACCAATACATTATAAAAATATGAAAACACAAAAAGTTGAATTTTTAGGATTTTTTTTTATTTCATAAAATTGGTTTAGGAATATGCCCTTAGATTTTCTTACCACAATTAGGAAACACTCTGTGTACAAATTTATGTAAAGCAAATTTTACATAAAAACACCCTATCAGTTTATAGCGATTTTGCCATGCATCAAAAAGCCTCGTCGAGTCGTACGAAAAAATATCATGACACCAATTAACCCCAAAGTAAATGAGTACTTCAAAAATAATATTGATTTGGAAAAGAAAGTAGTGGCGTGCTATTTTTTTCTTAAAAAAATTCAATACAAATCTTGTTTTAACGACACTGGTCAGTGTAATGGTCAAAACAAGTGTACCAAATTTTGTGCAAATATCTGAAGTGGTAGGAAATATATGATAAAAAGGCATTTTTTTCAAACCTCGAACACCCTGTATTTTGGCAAAAAAGCATTTTTGGATAAAATTTTATTTAAAAAAACTTAATATGCAGTACTAAGTACTAACTTTAAAATCATCCTGTATATTTTATAAAAAAATACACAAAACATATCAGTTAGTTCTTTCTCCTGGCATTTTAATTTGTAAATTACCACTCTAAAAACTTATAGTGATACATTCATTTGTAAGTGTAAGAAAATAAGGATTAAGGCAATACTTGAATTCGACTAATTCGGATAAGCACTGAAAGGCTTATTCGGTAGTAACAATCTTTATCCTTGCCGGCGGCAAAGTGGATGGCGTATTTTAGTCCGAGATTTGGTGACTTACTTTTTACAGATAGGAAGGAAGTTAATAAAAATAATTTACGGTATGGCTTTAAAAATATAGTGAGGATATAAAAAGTCCTCCCCTCCTTTATCTTTTGAATGGGATAAATTATCGAGATCGAGTAAAATTTGGGTACAGGGGTGTTACTTAAACTACTTTTAAGCATAAAAATGATTCCAATCACGTGATCTGGCGTCAAGGGGGCAATAGCAACCTATTTTTTTTAATGTTAAGAGGAATCGGGTAGAATTTCGTTTTAGAGGCCTTTAGATTCTCTATTCCTAACCGTTTAATTTTTTAAAATCAGCCCATTTAGAGTTAGTTTTAGAGTTACAAGACAGCTTCAATTTGTACATACGTTACAGTGCGGTTTTTTAAAGTTCCTTTTTTATAACTGTTGAATAGGACAAGATCAAAAGATATTAAAGTCAAATAAAATTTGGGTAAAAGGATGTCGCTTAAACTACTTTTTGGCATAATATTGATTCCAATCACGTGGCCTACTGTCATGGAGGCACTAGCAACTTTTTGTTTCCAAATGGAATGGGCGGTCATTTTCTACTTAACGCCACTTTGTTTTTAAAGTCGAACCAGCCGTTCCAGACGACAGATTTTAAAAATTAAGTAGGAGGCCATTACTTGGTATTTAGGCATAACTTTTGACTCTAAATATCTTTATAATTTAACATTTTGTTGTATTTGTAAAAAACGGGTACTTTACTCTTAAGCGGTTTTTGCTTTTTTGACCTACTCTGTATATTATTTAACTTTTAATAAAACCAACTAACTACTCCTAATACAGTTTTGGATCATGCACCAAACTTTTATAAATAAAAAAATTCTGACAAATTGCGAATAAAAAAGTTTTCCATTTGTTTTACTTATTGGACCGCACTGTAAAAACTTTTTATTATTTATTTTAGAAAAATCAGTTACTCTAGGTATATAAAAAGTTTTGCATGGTCCAAGACTTGAACGGCAGGAACATGGCGTGGGTGAAGTCACATTAGCAAGGCCCTTTTTTGTTTGGCAAAATGTATTAATTTACATGAAAATAATATGACGACCTAAAAAAATGGTCCTAATATAAAAAATGATAGATTATATATTCTTTCTTCTTTCGCTGGGATATAAAGATGTTGAGTGTGTGTAACAACTAAAAAAACGACTTTAGCGACTCACACGGTGATATGACACTATATAACTAGTGTGGACTATACTTTTTGGTTGGTATCACAGTGCGAGGCCTCTTTACTGTGAAGCCGTTTAGGCGCGAGGCCGTAGGCGATTGCCCAGATGACCTATGTCTACGCTTAGCTCATTAAATTTTATCACCCATCTAAAAGATTTGGGCAAAATTTTACTTTTAACTTAAGAATAGCAGATTTTTGCTAATATCAATTATTGTAATATGTAAATAAATTATTTTTAAATTTAAAAAATTACTTTTAATTATGCAATTCTGTTTATTTGCAAAAAAAAAAAAATTCGAAAAATAGTGAAAATTTAGGTTTGTAAAGATGTTGAGTCTATGTCACAACTAAAAAAGACTTAAGCGACTCACACGGACTTAAGTCACACCGTGGCACAGGGACACAGTGACATGACAGTATATAACTAGTGTGGACTATACTTTTTTGGTTGATATCACATTTTAAAAAGTCCTTTAGGGACTTTTAAAGTGCGAGGCCTCTTTACTGTGAACCCGTTTATGCGCAAGGCCGTATGCGATTGCCCATATGGCCTATGTCTACGCTTAGCTCATTAAATTTTATCACCCATCTAAAAGATTTGTAATATGTAAATAAATAATTTTTTTAAATTTAAAAAATTTCTTTTAATTAGGCAATTCTGTTTATTTACAAAAAAAAAAATCGAAAAATAGTGAGAATTTAGGTTTGTACAGGAGTAGCGAAAACTCAAAGATTGCACAATCCTAATTTTGATTTTTGATACAAATTCAGTGGTGAAAGTAAATCATGACTAACTTGATTCGTTTTAAAGGTACCTACAGAGTGTTTTTGCCAAGGCACTTGTAACTCGCTGCATATTAGAGATAAAAAAATAAAAGTTTTTGGGATCTTCATGTGGAATTCAGTGAAGCCGATATATTTTTTCATTGACTTTTATTTTAACGTTAAAATACAAAGTTGAGTTTATTTAAATGAAAGGAATCAAGTTAGCCATGATTTACTTTTATCACTAAACTTTTTTAAATCAAAACCGGGATGGTATAATCAGATTTAAAATCTCTTTTAATTTTCGCTATACTCTGAAAGGTCAACGAAAAGACACCACCCTATATATTACAGCATTGTACTTACATGAAACATTGTTTTTGTTTCTTAATTAACTTAAGTATATAAAAACATAGAACTGTCCTTAAAATTTTAAATAAATACAGTGAGGTCCTAAAGTCCGTCGCCCTCTAACTTCTGAACCGTACGGTATATTTTCATGAAATTTGAAGCAATATTTTATGACCAAGGTCTACAACTTTTTACATATCAATGACAGCCCTAAATGTCAAGGTGACGGCCGTTAATACTCACTACTGTAGCTCTGGTACTTTTTAAAATACTCAAAATTCCGATTTCGATGACCATAGCTTCCGAAAGTCATAAAGTTAGTGTACTTAATGTGTATTATTTTTCTTAAAGCTCCTTTAAAGATCTTTTATTGCGATATATAACATACAGGGACGTAATAAAAAAAAATATATACCTTTTTGCCACCCTGTATGTTACCACCAGTATCACCATTAAAAAGATCTTTTTAAAAGAGCTTTAAGAAAATATCATATCATATCCAATATCAAACTTTATTAGTTTCGAAATATGGCCATCCAAATCGTGACATTTAGGTAATTTTAATAGTACCGCCATTTTGTAGTAGGTAAAGGTATTGACTTTATATATTCTAGGTTGTAAAGTACCCGTCAGGAGCTTTAAAATGATGTGCCACAAGACCCTCTTTCCATTTAAATTTTTTTCGCACATATGCGCCCAGCTGGCACCTTGACATTGAGGGCTACTGATATGTAAAAAATTACAGACCTTAATCATATAATATTGTTTCAAGTTTCATTAAAATATACCGAACGGTTCAGAAGTTAGAAGGGGGGCGACGGACTTTAGGACCTCACATATCGCTCCAAATGTAAAAATAAATTTTCTTCGTTGCTAAAAAATCATGTTTATAAACATGCTTGCATATTTAAATGGTATTTTAATTTTAAACATTTTTTCCTTTTAGCAATTTTCGATATTAGCAACAATGACCAACTGTCAAGCTTAAGAACCCAGCCGAAACGAGCACTTGATGTCTACGAGATTAACGGCAAAGCAAAATGTTATATAGATGGGCCCATATTTAACTTATTCCTTGAAAGCGATGCCGCCAAGTACACAAAAAATGATAAAGTAAAAACAAACCTTTTCGAATGCACATAGCCCTCTGACAGAGCCTGATTATATTTTTAGATAAACAATAAAAATACATTGCTAAAACACGTATCACCTACTTAAAAACATTCTCTTATTTCGCCTCTGCCTACTATAAACCGTGGTATGTGGCGTGGTACTAGAAACTCGTCGGAGTAAATATTTTTTGCTGCAATAAATCATTGTTTACTTTACTTTATCATTTTTTGTGTACTTGGCGGCATCGCTTTCAGAATGAATTAAATTTTGGACCCATCTTTTACCAATTACAATAATTGAAGAGGTGATCTGCAAAACCGCATTTTTTGACAAAATCAACAAAACTGGAATATTATATTTTAAATAGTGTTCCATCCGAAAGACCACATTTGGCATAATAAAACGCTTTTATTTCCTTGAAAAAACCATACGAAAAAACCCCTGTGTGGTCTGTCGAATGGAACACTATTTAAAATATAATATCCCTTAATAACTCGGTCTTGTTGATTTAGTGAAAAAAATTAATTACAGTCGTGCATCAAAATAACAAGATAATTTTTTCATTCAACGTGTTTTTTTGCGGAGTCGTGCTTTTTCGCAAAAATAAAAACTTACTCTTGCAATAAAAAAAACACGTTTTATTCAAAAATTATCGGTAATTTTAATGCACTTGTGCAATTATCCCCGATAATAAAGTTTGACATATTCTATTTATTTTGACAACCAGTTTGGATGACGGAAATTAATGCGCTGTTAAACAGTTCTACGTATTTATTAATATACAGGGAGTACGGTGAAGTAAAAAAAAAATAGGGGTGATAAAGTGAGTCAAAATAATCTTAGTACTTCATATAAAAAAGTTCCATCGCGCTTTCTTATGAAGTTATTGACCTTCAAAGTTAGGATAAAAAAAAGTATTTTTTATAACTGAACGGTTGCCACAATAATAATGTTATTTGGTCAAAAAATTAGCTAATACCAATGCTTTTTTGTATAGTTAATGATTGCGCAGTAAATCATAATTATACAGGGTGAACCGAATTTGTTTCGCTTATTGTATGCATTTTTTACAGAGGTGAAAAATTTGACATTTTGCTTTGACTGTTTAATTTCTTTATTATTTTTGTACAAAAAAGGTTTACCCTATTTAAAATTAATATCTTGCACCGTTTTTTATGCAATAGCATTTTACTGCGCAATAATTTGCCCATAAAAAAGCACTGGTAAAAGTTAATTTATCTATCCAAATATCATTAATATTGTGGCAACCGTTCAACAGTTATAAATTAAATACATTTTTTTATTCTAGCTTTGAAGGTCAATAACTTCCTAAGGAAGCGCGATAGAACTTTTTTTTATATGAAGTACTAACCTTATTTTGGCTCACTCTATCACCCCTATCATTTTTGACCTCATCTTTTCGGCCACATTGTATATATATATATATATATATATATATATATATATATATATATATATATATATATATATATATATATATATATATATATATATATATATATATATATCTACACAAAATTTATTTTAATAATAGTGACATCTAATTGGTTTATTTCATAAAGAGGGAAATTATCATATATTATATCACAGGACCTATAAATTAAATTGATTAAACTACACGACAATATTTTAAGCAAGATTTTTCTTAGAAAATAGTTAAATGTACAATAATTTACTAAAAACACGAGACCGCGCAGCGGTCAAGGGTTTTACCTTGAAATCAAAAACACGGGACCGCGAAGCGATCAGGTTTTTTTGTAATTATTGTCCATGAAACTATTTGCCAAGCCAATCTAAAAAAATATTTGGGTAATTTAATCGATTTAAATTAGTAGGTCGAATGGTATACGGCTAAAATATTTCAGAAAAACTTACAGTAAAGCCAACAACACAAAATTTTCCTGATAATAAGGTTAGGGATTTTCTTTCAATTTTTACAACAAGTTTGGATGACAAAAATTTATTTGCGGTTAAACAGCACGTGTGGTTTAATTACTTATCTAAACAAAATTTATCCGAAATCTGGTGGTTTGTCATTGGTCTATTTTATATTGAGGGTAATAATTTATTTATTATATCTCAAGACCTACAACTTAACTGAATATCCAATCTAACATATTTTGAGCAAGATTTTGCTTGGAAATTACTTAAATGTACAATAATATATTGAAGCACGAAACCGCAATGCAGCCGAAGGTTTTTATTTTAAAACTAAAAACATGAGCCCGCGAAGCATTGAAGGTATTCTTTTAATTGTTGTTTAAAAGTATTCAGGAGAGCTTAATTTATTTTTTCTAAATGATCACTGCTACATTTACTTTAATTGGTGTTGTTTTATTTTTTGTTATAAATAGATTTTCCAGCTAATTTTTTATTTTCATTAAACTTTTATTTTGACGCTAATATGATTTTTTTATTTCACATAGCATAAGAAAATTTATTACTTTTAACACGCACTTAAACTAAGTTAAGACAAATTTAATAAACTAATAATAAAAGGTTAAAAAAAAGAATAATATTTTTAAGCCAAAACAGTAGATTACCCAATAATTTAGAGTGTCTATTAACCCTAGATAATTAGCAAACGTAGAAAATGGGTAAGGGGTTGCTATGACGGTTTTAATATATAAATTTTAATGATCTGAATAATTTGTAATGTTTGGTTTCATCAGTTTTACTAGTTTTGTTAAGACTAAAATGGTTTTTCGAAATCTCGGCCGCGTAATCTCTTTAACTGTAAGCCAGGGGATGTAACCATAATCAAATAAGTAACTTTGAAGAAGTTATAGGTTACAACAAATAAAACACTGTACAGTGTATTTTCTTATTGCAATAAAAAGAATTAAGGGCTTTTTCGTAAGCTAACTTTATACAGAGTGGTCCCTAAGTAATGGGCCAAAATTTAACTACAAAATTGCGACGTTAAAATTTTAAGATTTAATTAAACTTACCTTAGTACAAAAGTTATTATTAACTTAAATACAAGGTGTCAAAGTAAAAAATATTTTTATTTTGTCATGAAATTCGGTATCTGGGGTTTTTTTTGACAAGTATCTATTAATGTTATATATATGTATAGTAAGGGCCCTAGGGACCTTAAACCTGAATTATGAACTGGCACTATATACAGTGTGTCTACTTAAGTTCCCACCATCGATCATCTAAATTGATTCACTGTTGGTGAAATCCGCAGTGTAAACCCTCAGAGTCTTCAATATTAACTACAACTGCCTTATCATAAACGATTGATTTAATGTATTTATCCATATACTTTTTGGTTGCACTAAACCACTTAAATGCAAATATCTTGAAAACAATTGCTCGGAGCCGTTCTTACAAAGTATACCTTTTTTGCGTAGAAACCATAGGAGAATTTACTGGATAACTTAAATAACACATACAGAGTAGCAAAGTTGGGACGTTTTAAAGAAATTCGAAGTAGTGTGGGTGGTTTTCTCAACCTAACACCACCTAAAAAATACCATTAGATATGAAAAGCTCATATGAAAAAACCCTTGGGTACGGGGTTTTATTGTAATATTTAAAATGTATTAAACATTACTGATATAATTTGAAAACATTTTTTTAACTTCGACACCCTGCATCTTAGGTAATATCAACTTTTGTACCAAAGTAAATTTAGTTAAATTGCAATATTTTAACGTCGCAATTCTTTTGTTAAATTTTGGCCCATTACTTTAGGGGCCACATTGTAAAAAAACAATTCATATAAATACGAGTCCGCAAAATTGTTCTTGCTGGGACAAAGGGTTTTAAACCTGCCAAAAGAGTTAAAATTTTGAGGGGTAAAAAGAACATATGTATTTTAGAAAAAGATAATTTTTAAATTCAGCTTAGGTAATTTTGGTAATCTTGAAAAAAAATATACATATATTTTTAAAAAGTTTTAGAAGCATAATCAAAATTTGCAAAAGTAAAAATAGGGTAAGTTTAATAAAAGATTTATATTTTAAAAAGGTAAGTTAAAAATTTAAAAAAAAGTTTTTTTTTATATTTAACACACCGTAGTTCAAAAACTACGACGTTTAGGACATATGTTTATATGAAGTTTTTTTCTTATTTTCTGTTGTAGAATCGCCCTCTAAAGTTACTGGACACCCTGTATGTATGTAGGTAATTTGATTGAAATTGATGAAAACTTTGATGTCTATTGGTGCCTAAACGGTAAGGTTTATCAACTTTAATAAAAAGTGCCTTATTTTTTAGGTTTTTGATTGTCTATAAAATGGCGCCCCCAGGTTTGCGTTATCTGCCAAAATAAAAAGTTATGAGGTAAAGTGCCCTCTGGCGGTATTAAAAAAAGTACTTTTGTCTAAAAATTTTAGAATCTGCAAAGCTCGATTTGTGTGCCAAATATCAACTGGATTGGTTAAAAAATAAAAGCAATATTGCGAAAAAACCAAAATAAAAATTGAACTTTGACGGCTTGTAACTTGACATTTTGAATTTTTTTTTTTATGAAGCTCTACCCTTATTTTATCAAGTAGAATCACCCCTTAAGTTTCGTGATCGATTTTTGAATCACCCTGTATAATCTGGTATTTATTTTATATTTTTAGACCCTAAATTATTGTTTCCCATTTAAAAATTAAACTTTGCATAGTGGGCCATGATACAGGCTTTATAATTCAGGAATAAAGCTAGCCGTCTGGCCATAATTTGTTTACGTGTGCAGCTACATGAATAAAGTCAGTCCTAATGCAATTAAAATGCAATAAAATAAATATATATATATATATATATATATATATATATATATATATATATATATATGCATTTTGCTTAAATGTAAAAAAAAATAAAAATCATGTTATTAAAGTTTTTAGCGAAACCTATATACAAAGTTAACATTTGTTTAACATAAATAATATTTGTTTTTACTTGAAAAGTTTATTAGCAAAAATATCATTTTATTAAAAAAATTATTCTTTGGCCTCTTGTAAACCCCATCTGTAAACAGTTTTATATAACTCTAATTAATAGTTTTAAGTATCGGTCATCGTTAACTTTAAGAGTTTTCTTTAGTTACATTATGATTTCCTATTTTAAATTAGTTTTGGACGATGCAATCAGTTTTTCTGAAATGCCGACCTTTAACGTTTGGTACATTTATTCCCTTTAATTTTTATTCTAAGAACACACTGTATTTTATATAACTAGAAATGACAAAAATGTTAGAAGCACGTAACAAAAAAGATTCATACATAATAAGGATGCGACCGCCGAGCTTACTTCTTTCACAATTCATCAAATTATGATACGCACTTTTTGAGGCAATCTAAGACTAGTAAGTACGTACTACTACTGTACAGTCCTTTTAGGTAGGGTAAAAATTTATAAATATTTGCTTTTTAATTGCAATTTTTTATTTATTTTATGAGAATTTAAAACATATTGGAAACAAAGTATAGGCGAGATAAACTAAAACGGAATGCAGAGCTGAAATAAAAATAATTAGGCTTTAAAATTAAATTTGTATAAAAATAACGGATTTTCCACAGTTTATAAAAAATCAAAAGCTCTGACAGATGTAATAAGAAAAACTGTAAAATAAATTTGCCTTTTAAAATTATTTTAAGCTGGGATTTTAAATTTTGCTGGCTTGTCTCTCTTTTTGTATAGTTAAATATTTGATGTTCTCCTGCGAATTGCTTAACCGTTTCAGCGCTCTAAGTAACGCTTTTTCTAAATGGGCTAATAAAGTGCCAATAAGAGTTAATACGCTATTTCCTGCCAAGCAGTAATTTTAAAATAGTTATTTTCCTAACACGTGCACAAAGTAATACTTTTCTACACGCAAAAGTAGGATGGACGACGCGACTAGGATAAGCTCTAAGTGTGAGATAGATACTTTACGCAAAGTTTAGGAACAATATTTTTATATGAGTTTCTTAGTGGAAGTGGAAAATATATTTTTTCGTGACGGAAAAAAAATACCATTTATCTCTGTCGACAGATACTAAAAATGTGACTACTCAAAAAAATTACTTTTTTCCTCAGAAAAAAAATAAGTACTTTTTCCTGGATATACAAAGTAAGTAACGGTAAATATTTAATTTTAGAATATTTTATAAAAATAAACTTACAATAATTCCTTTATATTAAAAGTACGAGCAGACATTTTTTTAACTTTATAATATTTAAAATAACTATGAAACAAGTCAACAAAGTTCAAAATTTTGAATTCAAATCTAATAAATCACAGAATACATTGACAGATATTTTATAAATACTTTAAAGGTTTCCTTAGCAACACAGGTCTAATTACTGTTCTAGGTACAACAGAAAACTAATTTTAAACTTTAAATTTCACATCATATAATATAAAATTATTATACCTTTAATAAATTTTAATATGGGTTTTTAACATTAAATCGCCTTTTTCCCTTCACCAAAAAAAAAATGGTATAATATACCCGGAAAAAAATTTAGATTTTAGCTCTTGGTTTATTGTCTCCCTTCGCTTTCTGTCGTAATACAACATAACCTCGAGCTAAAATCTATAACTTATTTCTCTTTTATAATAAATAACTATTATTTTTATTTTCCTTAAGGTCAAATGGTATTTGTTAGTTTTAACATTATGTTGTTGTTGCTCTAACATTTAATTACATTTTTATCTTAAGATTGCGTGCTAAAAGTAAAACTTTTGTCAACACATTAGGTTGTTTATTGCTTATTGTGCGCATACTATTTAATATATTTTTATTTCTTTTAAAACATTATTTCTAGAGTAAATTTATAAAACTTAGGTGTAAAAATATTTCTATTGTCAAATGGAAAATAAAAGTTTACTGAGATTAGCAACAGAACTAACCTATAAAAGCGTTTTATTGTACACAAAGTCCCACACTATCTAACGACACGCACAAGGTCACAGGCGGCTGTGAGCTGCCCCTTCCGGCACCCCGCGCCTTCGGGATGTTGATCGATCCACCCGTGACCCGAATAGGGATGCTGTGTTGCCAACGCCGTAGGGCACATTTGCGGTTGGTTTCCAAGCAGCGGCGCTGATATTTTGTCTGTGATTCGTCTACCGTGAATTTATTTTATAGTTTCTATTTAGACACTCTGTTCTTAAACCGGCTACAAGTAAACTAGAGGGTTTAGTTACTGAATCTGCATTTTATTGCATACTTATTAGAGCTAAAGTAAAATTGTCTTTTTACATTTAAAATAATATTAATAATCATATAAAAAGTCTGTGAGAGAAATATTAATACCCATTTTTTGTCATAAATAAAATAATCAATAAAAATATAGCTTCTTACCTTCATTTTATTATTGTGAACACCCAGTAAAAATAGCAAACATTTAATTAGGTAAATCACCTAATATAAAAAAGAGGTTATTAATTTTATAATAAAACAAAAAAAAGACACTATGTAATAATTATTGGACGGAGGAAATTTGGGCGCAAAGGTCATTAATAAGATTTGCGACACAAGTAAACTGTGCGCAAACAATTAAGAAGCCTCATAACCCTATAGGTATTCTGGGCGCAATTTAATTTTAATGAAAAAAATTACTATTACAGTACCAATAAATAAACTTGGGTTTAATTAAGGAATTTAAAAAAAAGGCGTTGCTTACCAGAACTAACCAACTCTGTAATAATAACAGAACTATTGTAGTGCAATAAGATTGTCGCCGATTTAGGGGTCTTTATACATGGGATATTTTAAAATAAAAGGCGACCCCCGCCCAATTTACTTATAAAATTAAGCGATTCTTTTGCGTATGCAGGTAAGGAAGAAATTTTCCCGCCCAGATTACCGCCGCCGTAATAGATAGGTTTTAATCTGCGAGCTAAACAATTTTCAGGTCTAAAAACTCGGACAAACATGTTCAAATTTAATCTTAAATAACTTTTTAATTTTTAAATCATTTCATCTATTGGTTCTAATATAGCTACTTTCAATATCTTATATATAAAATTCTCGTGTCACAATGTTCGTTCCCGTACTCCTCGAAACGGCTTGACCGATTCTCATGAAATTTTGTGAGCATATTGAGTAGGTCTGAGAATCGGCCAAAATCTATTTTTCATACCCCCTTAGTGATAGGGGTTGCCCACCCTTAACATTTTTTTTAATTTTTAGGCTAGAAATTACTTAAAAATTATTTATATGGCAAAACAACGTTTGCCGGGTCAGCCTAGTTATATATATATATATATATATATATATATATATAATATATATATATATATATATATATATATATATACATATATATATACATATATATATGCTATATATATATATATATACAATAATATATATATATATATATATATATATATATATATATATATATATATATATATATATATGTATATATATATATATATATATATTATATAGTATTATGAGAATCGCAAAAGTTTTATAGAATTAGATGTGGACATTCTCCAATTAAACCTTTTTGACATATTATTTAGTGAATCATAAAAAGTTTTATAGAATTAGATGTGGACATTCTCCAATTAAACCTTTTTGACATTTTGAATGATGTTCCTTTAAATGGCGCGCCTACCCACCCAACGCTCTTTGAATAAGAATAAATATTCACTTTGGATTGAATAGGAACACATATGGACCTATAAGATGGTCACAATGATCTCCGGATTTAACACCCCAGATTTTTTCTTTGGGGGTGTTGGAAACTAAAATTTATAAAGAAGTTATCTTAACCCGAGAACATCTTGATTTGTGCCAGATTTTTGTCCTTTTTTTTTTCTTTTGTTAAAATATACTGTGTAATGGTTTTTTAACTATAAAAGCAACTTAGTGTTCTCTTTCTTTTGTGATATTTGTTTTTGTTTTATAGCCTACTGCGGTTTAAAGTAATAAAGCTTAAATAAGTTGCATAATAAACCAATATCAATAATTGTGGGTTTTATTTAAAAAAATGCTTTCTTTTTATATAAAAATATACAGGGTGTTCCATTTAAAAAAGTGAGGTTTGAATCGATAATGTTTTACCTTACCCCGTATACTTATTTTTAAAAAGGCGAATTAATTATTCAGCAGTCATTAAAAAACACTTATGTTAAAAAAAAATTTTCTTCCCCTTCACCCCCGACCCTTCACTGGTCCCGTGAAAAATTTGGGATAGGTAGGTCGCGTCGGTTCCTGAGACCGATTGTAATGGGAGACAAAGAATTCACTTATTCGTGACTGTTTTTTAATAAAAACAATGAAAAACTATATTTTTACGAACATTTTATTTAAATTAAAAATAAATTTTATTACTTCATTTTATCGGTATTTAAAACAATAGCTGTAATATTTTTCAGAAAAGAAGAATTTTTGGATTTTAACTGGAGTTGTCAACTTCTTCGTATGTACACATTGTCCTGGTAAAACCTTAATAATATTCGCAGATCTGGTTTTGGTATGTTTAAGTGGCGGCGACAGTTTTTTCTACATGGTTTACTTATCTTTACTCATAAAACTTAAACTTCTGCTGGCCCAAGGCTTAAATCTGTTTTATCGTCTAATTTAGAAGCTTCAGCGACTCCTTGGTCACAATTTGATTCATCACATTTCGATTCAGAGTCTTAATATTCAATAATATCTTTGTTGTTAACCCGGTTAGGAAAAAGAATTATGCCTGGTTTTCTCACCTTCGTCAGAATCATGGCCAAAATGTTCTTTATCTGTGGTAACTGTTTCTAGCAAATACCAAAGGCGCTGTTGTTCTTTTTCATAGAAATTTAAAAACTGACTTATCTACAAAAGCAAATAAGACAACCTTGATACTAAAAAATTAGTACAAAAAAAATTCCTTTTGCTTTTAGTTTGTAAAACGTTCATAAATGTTCGCGTCGGTGCGTGAGAGAGAACTACCCGGACAATTTTACTCTGAGTGACAGTCGCACGATTTGTAATGAAAAGAGCTAAAAAGTGGAAGTCATTCATAAGGCGGCGCGAATACTGTGGCGTATTTATCAATATGCCAAGTAATCGTCGGTCTGTGACACTGCACGCGACTACTGTAGGGTTCATTAAGAAAATTAGGACTTATTTTAAAATTAACAATTTTTCTCTATTTTTTCTTGTATCTCTTAGGAGAGCAAACATTTTCAAATTTCAATAATAACATTTTAAGTTGGACTCAAAAATAGCGCATGACTCCCATATTACTTTTATGATAGCACTAACAATTACGGAGACCCGGTAAAAGTGTCGAAAATGGGTATGTATATTATTAGCAGGTAAAGTTGTGTTTAATTTAATTACAAATCATAATTATGAGTATAATTTGTATTTGTTTTTTAAAGTGCTTTTGCTACTAACCCTATCTGAATAAAGTATTCCTAGTGACGTATTTGGTACAGAAAAAACAGTTTCCACATTATATGAATAAACATGCAAAATTTATGAAATTATGGTCTTCAAATTACTTTCCAATAGCGATTATACAAGTAAACAAGAAAAACTCGCCCTAGCTTTACTTTAGGTTTTTTTAACAAAAGGCACAAGCATGATTTGTATATTATGTAAAAAGTGTATCAACTATTTAAATTTTTTTGTCATAATTATTAGGATATATTTAACATTTGTTTTTGTTTTTTAGCTCTAATGTATTGGTGTGGTAACAAAATTATTACAAATTGTAGAAAAATATGGTTTTACACACAGTCTTTAAAAACTTTTAATAAGTACTAACAAGAACTATTTTAAACTTTTAATAATGAACAACGTTTTTTTCTAGTATGTATAGACACTGTTATAAGTTTTTAATAATATATAAAAAAATTTTACCTAATTTATTAAGTAAATATATAATTGGACTTATTTAAATAATACATTAATATTTTCAAAAAAAAAAATTATTGTTATTATTGTATATGTTATGTTATTAATTTTTTATCATAAAACTACCTATTTGGCTTTTAACCTATGTTCTTTTTTGAGCGCTCATCATTAATTTTTTCCCGACTCTTTATATAGGGTGTTGCCTTATTGCGGTAAAACAAATTAGGCGCTTATTTATGAACTAATTTAATTTAAAAAAAATACAAGGTGTTTACTAATTGCGGTAAAAGAATGTAAGTCCATATTTTATAAAAAAAAATGTTTTGTTTCTAAGATACAGGGTACTTTTCAAAGAAAATCGGGGTTTTAATAGTATCTTAAACATACCTTATCGGATTTACTTAAATTTTAGCTGTGGTATATGTTAAAATAGAAAGTTACTTTAAACCTATTTTAATTAGTAAGACCGGCTTATCGACAAAAAATGTACGCCACTGACTTTTTATCTTTTATATTTTTTCGGAAGAAATATGTACAAATGTTTTTAATATTTTTAGGTAGTTTGCTTAGTTTTCCAGAAAACAAAATAAATTCCGCTAAACTGCATAATCATGGTCCATACAAGAACATTTTACAGGGCATTTTTTTCTTTTATAAATTAAGCTTTATAACTTCTTATTAGCAATTATGTTACAACAACAAATACCTAATTAAATAATTACGTTTTTATTTAATCTAACATATAGATCATCAGTAATACGCACTTAAATTTTCTTACTGCAATTAGAAAACACCCTGTATAAACAAAGTACTGCAAATTTTTCGTTTTTAAGGTGGAGGGTGTTATACTTTAAAATTTAAAAACGTTTATTTTAGTTAAATCTGTTAAATTAAATGTAATTGTAATTTAATTAAGTATTTATTGTTGTTGTACCATAACTGCTAAAAAGAAGTTATAACACCTAATTTAAGAAAAAAACCCCAAATCTTGCATGGTCCAGAAATAAGCAATTTAGTTTTTTTTACCAAAAAAGCTACGTAAAAATATAAGGAAACAAAAAGATGTATCTTTATTTGCTTTTTTATAACAAAAAAAAAAAAGAAAAAATTACATTAAATTCGAGAAAAGTAAAAATGATTCATGCAGTAACAAACAATAGTATTAACTTAAAATTTAATACATAATTAAGGGTTAGAAGAGCGAACGTTAATTTATAAATTAAAAATGGTTCTATTGCGACGGCAACGTCAACTGCAGTATAACATAGCCGCCAGAATAAATCGGCGGTGGCGGCTGATTCAGGTGTAGTAAAGTGAGTGCCACTTTACCAAAAATAAATAATAAACCATAAAACATATAACTATTATTCAATTTATATTCTCTTTTTTCTATTTTCTTTTGTAAAAATTCGCCATGAAAAAGGTATCTAGCATACTCAAAATTAACCGCTAGCGCGAGTTGATTTCCTCTTCTTTCGGCAACGCGACAAAGTGTATTGCAAATATAAAACGGACCGAAATACACCTCATGCGGAGGTTTGTTTTGCCCGAAGCGCTCATTCTTCGCTGACAACTTTCATATCTTACTGGCGGAAGCCAGAATCGCGGGTGAGAAAGATCAGGTGTATTGCTTAGTAAATAATAGCAAAAACATAGTATAGGTTTGGTCGTTTCGTTGGTTTTCACGTTTCAAACACCTCTATAAGAAATGTTGATCTATGGCTAATTAGTGGAAATGGAGTAAGATTCGAGATTGTTACAAACTACAATTTCTTTGTCTTACTGGTCTACAAAGGTTTGGCCAGTAAAACCAAATTTTCCACTAATTCTTTTCAAAATTTATTGGGGGTATATGCCGAATCAATTTCAAAATTAGCAGATTCAAGAATTAACTTGACCTAATGTTTGCTGATGGTATAGAAAATATTCAGCTACGGTGGACGGATTAGGTAAAACAAGTTGTAAATGAAGACATTTTACCAAGGCGTATAAACTTTTTTTCATTAATTTTGCGATATCGTGTCGGCGTGTCACAGTGGAACAGAGTTTTCTTGTCTTAGCGTTTAAAAACTTTCTTAAGGGAAACTTGTGTAATATCAAGAATGAATTTTATCTTTGGCCAATATTTCAGTTCAAAGGAAACTACAGACACAAATCTTCTTCAGCCATTTATGAATATATAAATTGATAAATTTGCTGCATTAAAAGATAGAGAAAGGGATTAATTTAGTTATATAAAATTTAGGTAGTTTGAATGTCAGGGCTACTTTTTATAGACTTTTCCTGGATTGATGTGCTGAATTTTTTTTCCATCGTTGAATGCTTTTTCCTCCCTGCCTACACACCTGTTTAAGACCCACGCAGGCAAATCACTGTAAATCGGTAAAGTGCTGTTAGATAATAATAAAATTTCTACTCTTTTTAATTTTACTTTTGGTTTGATAATTTTTAAACTACTATAAACTATGTTCTAAAAAATATACGTTGTCTTAAAAAACATAATATCTTGTTGTTTAGTTTTGTCTTTTGCTGTCAGACACATTACAAAATCTCATTAAATTCCTGAATTCTGAGAGACCGCAGAAATTTATTAAATACCTCATGTGTCCGAGCTGTCACGTCCTATCAGTGTTTCGCGGCCGATGGCTGCCTAATAAAATTTCAACCATTCACAGAATCCTCTGCCGTGGAATCTGGCAACATTGTCCAGGAAAATAAAAACATTTTTAATTGCATTGATCACAGAATTGTCACACATACTTTAATTGCAAATTTAATAATATTATTATTTTAAATTTAATTTTAGTTATACAGGGTGTTTCCTAACTACGGTAAGAAATTTAAGGGGTTGATGTCTTATGTCTTTTAAAGAAAAAATGTCCCCTATAAACATATAACTGGACCTTCGTGATCTCTGAGATTCAGCGCGTTAAGGTTAAAAAAACTTTATATTTTTTAAATATCATAAAAACCCTTTCAACCGATTTAAATAAAATTCAGTACACTTATTTAATGAATTAGGGCGCTTGTAAAGCTCTTATTGGGTCTAGTGGCGTCTCAGTGGGCATCCACATTTATATGACACTGAGTTTTTACAAACTTTTTATATATTGTTTTCCGATTTAGCAAGTAAAATGCATCTTTTTATTTTTCCAATTTTTTCTCAATCTGGCATCGTTTTCGAGAAAAAAGAATTAAAACCATCTTACGTTTTTAAAAGTACTCTATAGACAACATGGTAAAATAAAACTAAAATAAAAAATTAACAATATTTACCGTAAAATAAATGAGCAGTCGTGTATTTTATTAAAAATCGTCATTTTCATTATTTACTAAGGTCAAAATTGTTATTTTTTAAATTTCTTTATTTTATTTTATGCTGTTTATCAATACTTTTGAGTATAACCTATAGTAACTTTATTTTTTCGAAATTAAAGCGAGATACAAACAAAAACTTAATAGTTGCATTTTTGATTGCTTAATCGAAAAAAAAATATATATAAAGTCAGTGGCGTCCTTTTATTCTTAATAATACTGGCTGTTGTGCGCACTAAAATTCCCTGGGCCCAATAATCTTAATCTAGGTACAGCTTTACAAGCGACTTATGACAAAAAGGTATACCAAATTTCATCAAAATGGTAAAAGAGCTTTTAAGGTATTGGAAAAATGCCGACTTTTATAAAAGCTTTAATGCCCGTACCTTAGAAATGAAGCAGTCCTGACATATGTTTCATAGAAACTTTTTTATAGAAAGACATAACAGATCATCCTTTAAAATTTCTTACTGTAGTTAAAAAACACTCTGTATACAGGGTGTTTCCTAATTGCGGTAAGAAAATTTGAGGGCGTATCCCTGAGCCAATTTTATAAAAAAGTTTGTATAAACATAGGTTCCGAAATGCTTTGTTTATAAGATACAATGTATTAAACTTTAAAGAAAATCGGGTATTTACCAATATCTTAGCTATGCTTTATTTAATTTAAATATAATTTGTTTGTGGTATTTTTTAAAATAGTAAGTTAATTTAGCTCTAAATAGTCTAACAAATTTTACTAAAAATTGTTTTTAGTAATTTTTAGTTTTTTAAAAAGTTTAACACTGTATCTTAAGAATGAAAAATTGGGACCCATATTCATATAAACTTTTTATATAAAAAATGGCTCAGGAATAAGCCCTTAAATTTTCTTACCGCAATTAGGAAACACCCTGTATAAATAACTTTGTTTATTATTAGGGTATTATTACAGTATTTGGTTAGTAAGTGGTTTTTTCCTGATAGCAATCAAGTTCTGCTTTAAAATTTATTTTTCACTTTAGTGGGCACCACCTGCGATTTTTAAATAAATTTAAAACGAAAAACTCCCTTTACCCACTTTGTATTTAACTTTTAAATAAAGTAAATTAAACAACTTGATCTCAAATACATTTTTTACTTTAAATTTTTTCGTCAGTCAAGTCATGGGTGCTTTTAAAACAATTTTATCAGTTTTACAACTTCAAGTAGTGGGCGAAAATTGGCATAATTTAAAAAAATGTCAATTATGGATGGGGAATCGGCGAACAAAGCAACAAATTTATCCTTGAAAACAAACGTAAAGTCAGGGGCGGTAATAAGGGGGTGGCCACCAACAATTTTTAGCTAAATACACCTAATGGCAAATATGAGCATGTAATGATAATATGCCCCCCTCGGAAAGTTGATATGACCGCCCCTACGTAACGTAGTCCCTGGGCCAGTAATAAAATGGACTTTATGATAAATACACTTTTAATACGTTTTAAGGGGGTTCCTTTTGACGAGTCTACCACGAATACTCATACCGCCATATATGGAAGCGGCGCGGTGTGTTAATCCAGCCTGTCAATGGCAAATGAAAAAAGTTTTGTAGGTGCTATTATCATAAATTTCTTCACTGGCCCAGGAACTATAAATGTAATTATAAAAGATTAATATTTACTTTTTCTTTATTTGACTTATGTATGGCCAAGAAAGTAACAATAAATCTATACTTATATTTAACTAATATACAGCAAAATATTGATGAAAATTAAAAATGTTGTTTGTTATCTTTAGATTTGTGTAAGGCATTTGACACAGTAAATCATAGTATTTTATTAGATACATTATATAATATTGGCATAAGAGGAAAACTTTATTTTTGGTTTGAGAGTTATTTAAATAAAAGAAAACAATATGTTCAAATTGAATCCAATAAAAGTTTAACAAAGGATATTACTTGTGGTGTTCCACAAGGATCAATTTTAGGCCCAATATTATTCTTAATCTATAATAATTCAATATCAAAATTAAAATTAAAGGAAATTTATATCCATTTGCTGACGATACTACTATTATTTATTTTGCTGATAATTATAATGACATAAAAAGTTATTTAAAGCATGATAATGAAATTTTAAGTAATTGGCTATACTCTTTTAAATTAACTTTAAATTGCAATAAATCATCTTTTATGTTTATTGGCAGAAATAAAAACATACAGCTAATAAAGAAATATTAATTCATAACAACAGCAATAAATACACCGATTGTACGAAATTTCAGGGACTCTATATAGATGAAAATTTAAGTTGAAAAATCATATTGAAACCCTTAGAAATTCTATATCACCATTGATAGGAATTTTATTTAAAATAAGAAATTATGTTTCTCTAAACATTTTAAGAAATATATATTTTTCATTAATTTATTTAAAATTACAATACTTAATTTCAGTTTGGGGAAGTGCATCACTTACAGTATTAAAACCTTTAACAAAATTACAAAATAAAATTATTAAATGTATTCACCAATTACCGTTTTTAGAACCAACTATAAATTTATACAAACCAAACAAATATTTAGATATAGAATCCTTATTTAAGCTAAAATTATGTACAGTAATACATTCAATTATTAATAATAACAAAATGTCAACTTTAAATATCGTCAAAATATCGCATAATAAAAATACACGGCAAATAAATTTCTTTAAAACAATTGCGATTAAAAGTAATTTTGGAAAAAAATCAATCTTATATAATGGTATCTTGACATATAATGGTTTGCCAGAAAAAAATAAATTTGTAAGAAATCCAAAATTATTTAAAAATCATTTTAAAAATTATTTTAAATTAATAACTTATTTTTATTTTAAAAAATAAAGGAATGTAAATATACATATTTAATTATTATTATTTCCTGTTATTATTAAGTTTCTTTTTGATTTTTCTGACTTCTATGATTGTTTATATTGTATAATATTTATGTTTAAGTTTGTTTATTTGGATTAGACAATCCCTGTAATGAACTTTTTTAAGTTAGTTGGGATTTATAAATAAATAAATAAATAAATTAGGTATTAAGAGGCAAAACTTGTAACGTTGATTGTTTGTTTGTAAGGGCTTATCTTCAAAAATACTAAACCGATCATGAAAATTATTTCACAATCGGAAAGCTACCTTAAGCAATACTGTTGTTGCTTTTTAAATATCGAGAAACAATAGGGAGAACCATTTTTTTTGTTCTTTTATTTTTTGTAAAGTAATTTTCTCATTGTAACAAGTTTACTTCGGCGTAAGTGCGTCGTGAGAGAATAACATGTGTTTAAGGGAGTCACAAGACAAATAAGTTTGGAAACCCCTGCTATAGGCTATATTTTATTATGATTGAACAAAAAGTTTAGAAAAAATATACTACTATACTACTATGTTATACAAAGGTAACAACTTAACAAATAATGACTATCTTAAAGACATTTGTATACTTAAAACAAAAATCAGATTTTTACCACTATAGTAGCCTATTTTCTTTTTATTCCCAGAAGTTTTTAGCCTTATGAGACTCCCAGATGCATTTTCCGAATCGGAAAATATAGATTGGAAACGACAAGTATGTATTGCATTAGTTTCTTTGGAGTTTTCCATATAAAGTTCTTTAGAAGGAACTGGTTTTAAAATGAGAAAAATATTTTTAAGCCTGAGCATGGTGCATATTTTACAGGAAAAAGTATTTATTTTTCATATTTTTAAATTTATTTTGAAATTTTTAACTATGGTTAAAACGTACTTTAAATTTATTTTTTATAGTTATTTAAATATACCGCGTGGTGCATCACCGGTAGGGATAGCAACGATATATCGATTATTTTTAAATATAAATATTTAAATGTAAAAAAGGTAATATAAAAAAATATATCCATATTTTTACCTCTTAAATATTGATATATAGGTCTTCGATATATCTAATAATCGATACTAGCCAGACCAATATTTATCGATATCGATATATCCATGTTTCTTTAAAATTTGACATTCCTAATTACCAGTCTAGCCGCAGGAATTCCCATGTACATTTTAATACTTTAAATATTGGTTGTTCCACTATTGATTTTTTAACAAAATTAAATTAGATATTTTATGGACATTGATTAAATAAGGCTTACACACTAATTTTTGATATTTTCTAATAATCCAATTATATGGTATTTAGAAAACACTATTTTTAATATCGTTGTATACCTGATACATACCTTAATGAATCCACCACTAATAAATAAAATGTCTTATCAAATATATATATATATTAATATATATATATATATATATATATATATATATATATATATATATATATATATATATATATATATATATATATATATATAGTTTTATTATTTAATATTCTTGGGATTAAAGGCCAGATAAAACAAAATTTTCTTTATAAAATACTATTTTAATTTTAACGTTTCGGCTCTCGGTATGAGGCCTTCATCAGAACTTATTAGATAGAAATTTCCATGTCCAGTAAGTGTTAAAATTCAACATAAACACAACATTTTTGGACGATCACATAACGGATTTTAGTAAACATATGTTACACACACAGCGACATAATTTTAAAACTTAATAATAAAAGGGAGCAGCCGTTATGACTATTATTTTTGTTTTCTTTTTTTCAAAAAACAAAAAAAATATATATATATATATATATATATATATATATATATATATATATATATATATATATATATATATATATATATATATATATATATATATATATATATATATATATATATACTTAGTGTAAATTCTTGGGATTTTGGTCCAAATTGAAAATTAAAAGATGTCTTAGATTTTCATTTTATTAATTTTACAGACGTTTCGGCACTTGGCCTTCATCATATAAAAACACACACACTCCATAAATGATAAAACAGATATAAAAAAATTAGGCCAGTGTTACTACAATGTCATTAATTAAAAATCTTTAATAAATTAAAAATGTTTTGCATTGTTTCCTGTTATTCTTATATAAAACAACAAACACCAAAAAAAAGGAAAAAAATATTTTCGCATATAATAATAATAAAACCTAAATACCAAAGAAACTTCTTGCCTATCAGTATCAATAAGAAGTCTTAACTATGCACGTCTAATATTTTAAAATGTTTGTATTTCTGTGTTACGTGTATAGGTTAATGTTTTTAAAGTGTGACATATGTAATTTCGACTAATTTCCTTTTAAAGTAAGCCAATAAAACCATATTTGTATTGAAAATGTAAATTTAAGATAAAAAAAGAAAACCAACAATATTAAATAATGTAATACGTAACTGTTATATATATCTATATATATATATATATATATATATATATATATATATATATATATATATATATATACATATATATATATATATATATATATATATATATATACATATATATATATATATATATATATATATATATATATATATATATATATATATATATATATATATATATATATATATATGTATATATATATATATATTTACATTTTATTTATTAGTGGTATATATATATATGGTAGGCAACGATTTTACAGATATTTCTGTATGTGAGCTTATCTTATTACTGTCTCAAAAATAGTGTAATACAATTTTGTTGTAAAATCAATAAAGGAGCCAAAATTTGAAGGTATCAAAATTTACAGGGGTTTCAATGGCAAGTCGTTTTGATCGTATTTACCATTCTGCATTTCGCAATTCATAAGTTTTTAGAAAAAAATAGTATACTTAATATCAACAGCGTCTGGTGATGGCCAGTTGGTGGCGTACCGTTTTTCCTTAATTAGAAATATTCCATAAGTTGCCGCTCAACTTACCTAATGCGTGCAAAAAAATTAGGTAAAGTATATCTAAGGTATTTAAAAAACACTTTTGTTCTACAAGTTTAACACCCTGTATCTTAAGACCGAGAATTTTGTAGACTTATGTTTAATAAACTTTTTTATTTTTTTGCTGGTGCAATCTGCCCTTAAATTTTCTTAACAACATTCTGTAACACCCTGTAGTTAGTGATACAGAATAATAACAAACCACTTTACCATGTTTAATTTTCCCTATTATTTTCAAGGCAACCAGCTATTTACTTTTTTCTTTAAAACATCTTTTTGCTTCTTATTAAAAAGCAATATTTTACAATTTAAGAGTCAACAAATTTAATATGTGCCAGTACAGATGGTCTTTTCCACTGGGTTTTCTTACTTAGGAAAACTCAATTTTGTCTCCGGGAAAGTCATCGACCTCAAAATTGTAATTTAAAGAGCTTCTGTTACAGCGACAAAATTGGTCTTTTGTCAGAAAAGAAATCCATAAGAAATGGTTTATTGTTGGGTCAATAACCGATGCGTATTAACTTGGTATATTGGATCGTGTTCATAAATAAAGTTCGCTTAAATTAAAATGACAGTTTTTTAAATAATTATTTAAAAGCAATAGAACACAGTTTTTACAGTGATTGTTAAAAAGTTGAACAATTAGGTAAAAACATATTCTTTCCCGTGGAAAAAGTTAGTACTTTTTTCCCGGACATACATACACGGTAATTAAGATACATATTTAACTTTAGAATAATTTATTATACAGAACTTACATTGGCCTTATATTAGGAGTCCAGTCATATTTTTTATCTTTATAATATTCCATATAACTGCTAAATGATCGCTTTTAGTTTTAACTTTTTAATTTCAATCCGTCAAATTACAAAATTATATTGACAGATACTAAATAAATTCCCTAAGGGTTTCCATAGTAATGCAAGGCCTAAATGTGTGTTAAATATACTAGTCGACCAATTTGAGACTTCAAATTTTACATGATAAATTTTTTGACTTTAATATTTTTTTAATAATAAGGCGTCGTGATTCCCATCACAAAAAAAAAGTGTATTATTAACGAAAAAATTATCTCTCGGTTTACTGTCTCAACTAAACCTCGAGCTAAAATCTAGACATTTTTTCCCTTGTATATTAAATAACTATTTTAAAATTTTTAAAAATGCTCTTTGAAATTATCTCTGCCTCTTTGGTAACCCAAAAATGCTTATGGGCGGTGGTTGGGAAAATAATTGATAAAAATTAAATATAAATATTAAAAATAAAGGTAGTTTGGTATGTTATTTAAAAATATATATATATTTTTAAACTTTACTATACTTGAGGTGCAAAATTTAAACTTTTAATATATTAAAAAAAATAGGAACAGATTTTTCTTAATTATTTTAGTTAAATTGCAATTACCACTTTTTATTACTTTTTTTTGCTTTAAATAGGGTTATAAAGTGACAAGCTGGCTACTAAAACGTAATATAAAAATAAATAATTATATTAATTAAAATTATTTTTGAAACTTTTACTTTATGGTAAGTAAATCCATTTTAAGGCAAAAGTTAAAATATGTAATTTAATTTGAAAAAATATTAATTTTAAAATAATGTAATTTTTCTATTAATTAATTATTGCAAAATTTTTATATTCAGTTTAAATTAAATTTCAAACACCTTCTTAGGTTAAATATACAGACTGTCTATGAAGGAGATTAACAAGAGGATAAATAGGGAAAAAAATGTTTCGAGGAAAAGTAATTTTTGTTTCTTGTCTGCTTGTAAAAATGTCGCTTGTAAAAAAAAATATGAAAAAAGAAGAGAAAATGTTGTTTTTGTATACAGGGTACAAAAAACTTGAAAAACATTATTGTTCTTAAAAACTAAACTACCTTAATTTTTCATTTTTTTTTGCAAATTATCATTTCAAAGAATATCATTTTGAATGACTTTAATAATGGTAAATGGGTACCAAAAAGTTTTATGAAACTGATTTTGGGGTTATCAAAAATTACTTAATTAATTTTTTTTTATTAAATAACCTAACAAAACTCTTATAATTTAGTTTTCACGCACCTGCTTCTCCCAAATTCCTACACAACACAGTTTTTTTAGCTGTAAACCATGTGAGCAAGGCATTTTTGTCAAATAATGAAGTTTATTAATACTTTGTATTATAATTTACATTATTTATTCTAAATAAATTTGCCTAAAAATAATAAATAGAGGTTGTTTACTTGTGTATATTTTTTAAGTTCTTGCGAACCCTTTACACAAAATTAACATTTTTCTCTTCGTAAACCATATTTTTTATGGAGCAAAATTTTTTATTAAGAATGGCTTTTTTCGAAAAGTTAAATTTTTCTCCATTGTCCTCTTTGTAAACCCCATCAATGGACAGTCTGTATATTAAAGTTCTCCAGAATTTATTATTTAAATACGACGGTAACATTAAAGTTGTAAATTGCCAGTAGATAGTTCAGTAAAAATTTAAATAAAAGAATATGTTCCTATTTTTATGAATGTTCATTTTTTTTCGGGTTGAGGTGTGATAAAAAGTTTGTTTTTAATTAATGTCTTTTCATTGCATATTATTAAAAATATCAAATTAATGTTTCTTTATTTATTTATGCTCCAGTTTGGGTAAAGAAATTAACATTATACCTTATTATGTTGTGTCCTTTTAACAAGAAAGGCGGTAGGCTAATATTAAATTTATTTTTTGTTTATTTTTCCAAGTTTTCTATTTAAAAAGATATATAACGTTTTTTTTTCACCTTTTTATGTGGAGAACGGTAACTAAAAATAAGTTAAAAATATCTCATAAACCATAGTAATACCCAAATTATATGACAATGTGAAATAAATCTTCCAAAATATTTTATTTAGGACTTTTTATAGATTTTCCATAAACATATTTTAAATTTACGAAGAAACAAAAAATGCTTAGTCTAAATTTACTTTTTTTTATTTGGCAAAAATAAGGGTAATTGTACCTAAATGTGTAAAAACAACATTGCCTAGGTTTAGATTAAGCTCCGTTTTAAATTATATTTGTCTATAAAACTTACCAATTATTGTATTGCGGTATAGAGGTATTCTTAAAGTAAGCAGTTGCCCTTACCTAAAATAAAATAATATTACATTAACTAAAATTTTACATAAAAAGATAACGTGAAAGTATTCTTAATCTTAAGCATAAAGGTTTGGCCACACATAACCGCAATGAGCCCGCAGCGTAGCTCAGCTGTGCGTCTAGCTTGTAAAATGTAAGAGGATGCGGGTTAATGTTAACTTTACAATTTTTTAATAACTTAATAAAAAGTTTCAAAAATATGTTTTCTAGTTTAGGTCTAAGGACACCGCTGCTCAAGTATACTCAACAAAATAAGGGAAAATTTGTATGTAATATTTATTGAACTGGAGTAAAATGATCAATGAGCTGACCCTGGGACTCTTCACATTGGATTATAAATTTCGTAAAAACGTAAATACCGGATCAGCTAAATAACACATAGGCAATGTGAGGAAAAGAGATAGTCTACCGTGAATATCGGCATGTAAACATTTCATATTGGATGATTCATGCTACATCCTTTGTTGTTGCTTTACTGGCCGATATACCTTAGGCTATTGCTTATACAGTATAATCCGGGTCACGGACAAAAAATAAAGGTGCAGTAAAGATTAAGTAAGATAATTTAGAAAGCATATTCAGGAAGTTATCGGCGAATCATTCACCAGGCCCCTGAAACGACGTGAATTCCGTCCACGTCCGCGCTATCTAGCGGGGTATGCGGCGGAGAGCGACACGGCGAATTGTTGCAAGTCTGGCCGCAACATCGGGACTCAGGTAGTAGATTTCGATGTGTTAAGCAGTACGGAATAAATATTATGTTAGTGTTAATTCGGGCGTTTGATTATTGTAGTTTTTAAAGTTTGGATACGGTTAATTACGCTATTATTATACATATAAATCTGTACTACTAAGCTTTAAATGCTAGCTGGTCGTATAATAAACGGTGACAAAGAAAGGTTAACAGACTTTTACCTGCACTTAAAGTTTAGATAAAAAGAAATAGAGGTAAGTAAAAAATATATTTAACTTAAACAACGAGCACTAGTTATAACATTAATACAAAATACAATAAAATCAGCTTTAAAAAAGGTATCTAATATTTTAAGAACATAAAAAGTTTTTAAATTTTCCGAATCAATCAGCCTCACTTTCCTCTACCATTGTTCACCCGGTCCCGATGCGGGCTCGGTACGGTTATGTGTAGCCAGACTCTATTACAACAATTAAAAATAATTGGCTTAGGTTATTTTCAAAAAATTTAGGGGAGTAATTTATTTAACATTATAATATTATAAAGAAGTAAAAATCTAGATTTGTCAAAAATAAAATAAAATTAATAGTAGCACATTTCTTCTAACTGTTTTATTTAATGAGAAAAAACATGGAATGTCCTGTTTACTATAACTAATTCAATAGTTGAATACACTTTAAACCTCGAAAAGTTTCACAAGTTATAATAATTGTTTGGATTTTTAATACGGATTTCTTTTATAATTTGCACCATAAAAATACTTTAAGAGAATTTTAATTTCTTTTTTTTATACATAATTTGGTAAAAATTAATATTTAAGCTCATTACATAGAACTAAAGGATGAAATAAAACTCTTTGGTATAGGTACTACCGAGTTTTTGAATTTTTTTAATTTTAATGGATAGTTTAGTGTATTATAATCATATTAAAAAAATAAAATTTGCGGAATATTCATAAATAAATTTTTTATTACCATCTAGAATGTTACGGGATGTGGGAGCGAACAGGGGTGCTGGGTGGGTAAAAGAAGGTAAAAAGGAATATAAACAATACATATGAAGAAATTTAGCCTAAAGTAAGAAATACCAACCAAAATTAACAGAATTAACCAAAATTAACCAATAATATTATCATCATATATATGCTTACGAACTAAAAAACCAACAGACGTTCTTGGTGGGTAAAAAAAGGAAACCTAGCGCTGCTAACCAAAACTAACCTAATTTTATTTATATAAAAAGCCCTGCTAACCACAACTAACCGAGACTAACCTAATTTGATTTATAAAAAAAAGCCCTGCTTACCGAAACTAACCTGATTTGATTTATTTAAAAAAAGCCCCGTATGCTCTGTCCTTTTTTATCTTAAGGCCGTAACAAGGATGGAGATAGTCTGGATTTTTAATATTTAGGATAACGACATGAAAAACCTTATACATAATGACATTTCATCTGTCAACTCTCAATTGATGTTTTAAAAGAATGCAAAAATCGTAATAAATGGCGAATTTTTAAAAGGGAATAATTTTAAATAAGTTCATTTTTGAAGAAAGATCCGTCGTTAAAATGATTATTTAACACATCCACAATATATTAATACCAAATTTGTTACTGTAAAATGTGTAGTTTTTTAGTACCTATAAGACACCATCATTTTTTTGTAAATACGGTCAAGGATGATGGTAGTTAAAAAATGAAAGGTCGTATCGAAAAAATAAAAACATTTTTCTAAAGAGAATAAAAAAGCATTAAAAAAGTACTACTGGTTTTTAAAAATCACTAACAGGGTCTTAAGAAATAAAATGGATTATTAAATTTTTCTTTTTTTTTTTCCAGATATCTCCGGAAGTAACCGGAATATCTTAAATTTCTCTTCGCCCATTTATTCAGCATTAAAATACGCAACTTTGCCTTACTTTAACCACCTCTCTATATCTTATAATTACCGAGATAGAATGCTAATGCATCAAATTTGTAACACCCTGTATACTTTTTTGATGGGGGATTTAAAAAAAATTACAGAACAAAAAAAAAATGAAAAAGGAAAGCCTTGCTTTTCTAAACCATTTTATTTTAATCTGTTTTATAAATTTTTAGGTAAGAGAGCGATGCCGCGAAAAATGAAGGTAGGGAAGCGGAGCGCACGACAACTTCCAAAATCAGTTTCGGTTTTAATTTTTTGCCGAAACTGGCGGAAACCGAAATTTCGGTCGAATACTACTATTTTGTTACTTTATACGTATTTTATCCAGTTATAGATCACATATTATTCAAAGGTATTTGTTGATAACCGACCTCAAACATCACTGTCAAATTAGGAGCTGTTGGGGTCAGCGCGCCCGATGGGGGCAGCCCTGAATTAATGTGACGTCGTATCCGTGTCGCCGCCAGGTGATTAATGTCAAACCGATTTAGCATAAGAAGAGCTCCGAGTGATGCAAAAGGTGCCGTCAGACCGGATGGGACGGAGATTGATTATACCCGCATCGAATGTACGTGTATTTGGACAAGGTTTTTCCGAAAGGGCTTTTTAATAAATTTTGCTGGAAGGGTTGCTTTTTTACAAGAAAGAAAGTGTCAAGACTTTTTAGTAGAAAATCTGTATTCTTAACAGACGTTTTTTGTAATTACATTCGCCTAATGCTATCAACAAATGAACGCTACACGATATGCATAGAAAATGCTTTATATCACACTAGTCTTGCAAAGTACTTTACAACACTAGTGTGATATATCGTCGGTGCGCGTCTCAAATCTGATATGTGACATGCTTATCCTGTGGCACGTATTAGGTTTGGCAATCGCACCGACGATATGTTATAATGTCGTTTTAAAAGATGGTATACATGCCTTACGTCAGCCAGAACAAAAAACATCTTTAATGGCTGTCATATTTTTATTTAAAATAAATTTAGAGTTAGGCTGTTAATTGGAATTACATTAAAAAAACATGTAATATTTTTAAGTGAGGACCTTAATAAATTCCATAATGATGATAGTTACGCAAAGCTACTAGGTAGGTAAATATCATTATACAAAATTGTCAAGCAGTCTAATATACCGCAATAAGGAAAAGTATACTATATCACCCAATTGTTGAAAAGTTTTCATTTGTTTTCTTTTTTTTGTGAAGACAAACAAACTTAAAGTTTAATTTTTGGTAAATAATTTATGGTCGTAGGAAAAAGAGTGTACATTTCTATTGGGAAAATTACATTCTTGCACTCGTAAATGGGTCGCACTCGGCTGACGCCTTGTTCAACAATATTCCCACTCGTGTAAAATTTTGTGAGATTCCACACTTGTAATGTAATATTCTATATTTTTAGTTATACCGAAAGTGTTACAATAATTAACATTTAAATGTAAGCAGATTTAATAATTTAAATAAAAAGCACCACTTTAAACCAGTTTTAAACACCTTTATTTGATTTTTTTTTGTTCGTACCTTTAAACCTGAAGAAAACGACCAGCGTTTAATAATTTTGTGGATAATTTCTAAAAGTTTTTAAAAATGTGCAAAGTGCATAAAAATAATTAAAAACCAATTAAACTGCTAGACTTTATTACCATCAAAACATTTTTTTTCCAAACAATTTTTTTGGTGTTGCGTATTTGAAAAACAAAAGATATTAAATTGTCAAGACAAAGAGGTCTTTGTAGAAAGTGCAACATCGATCGTTATTTTTTTTTCACTCCAACCCCTTATTCTGCAGGTGTTTCAGACGTTTAAAGCTCACGTGCATCGACACGTGCTAAATCCTTTTAAACGGCTCGAAGGACGTGGAAGAATGGTGGAATTTCCTTGTAACATTTAAGTGGGCGTTATGGTTTTACCTTTAAATTAGATTATTATTAAGGGACTTATTTTTAAGTTAAAATAAATAGTTTAAATATAGTGTTCCTACCACACTTAAAAAAATTATGTTTTTAGTGATTTATTTTAGTCCACGACATTAAGTGTTAAAAAATACTTTTTTAATAATTTGACTTTTTTACTACTTAAATTAATGTTTTGTTTTAAAGTCTCGTGGAATTGATAGTAATATGAATTTATGCACTTTAGCAGTAAAAGCGACGCTAACTAAACCAAAAGATCAGTGGCGCAGGTGGTGTGGGCGGTCGTATACGGCCTCGCGCCTAGGGGGCGTCGCGGTCAAGGGGTGGTGATAAAAATGATATACTTTTATTTGATTTTTTTACCTAAAGCCTTTTGTTCGTAAAAAATGTTTTATTTTTTGCAAAGTTATTTATTTTTAAAAGAAAAAGGGGTCTTGCTAATGGACTTTTCCCACAGAGCAACGCTACGCCACTGCAAGATAAAGTTTTCATAAATTCCGCCATTACTTTTTTAAGCTCATGCCACTTAATTTAACCTGTAACAGTGTATAGTATTCATATCATCACACTTGCATAAAGCGGCTTGAATTTATAAAGTCGTGTCAATTTATACACTTGTTTCATAAATTAGTATTTTAAAAGTTTTAATTATGCAATTTTGAGCTATTAAAAATTTGTCTTATGCAGCTAAAATATTATTATCAATAAATTGTAAATTAATTATGCAATGTGTACTTCGACAAACTGCGGCAATAGATTTCTCGAAAAGTACGATCTTGAACATTTTAAAAATTTGTAAAAACATTGTAAGATCAGTGAAGGACATACTAGGTACTACAACGTTTTAACAGTTCTGGCACTTTCGATTTTATTAAAAGTTAACAGTAACTACTTTATTTTAAATAGAACACCTTGTATATTATCAATATCACACAGGATATCCGAAAAGTCAAAGATAATACTTAAGCACAGCTCTTCTAAATTTGGAAGAGCTGTATACTAAAGGCAGATAGAACAACTCATAAGGATCCAAAAAAATAAATTTTTGTTTTTTACATCAAAAGAAATTTTTATTTTTAGATTTTTAATAATAATAGAATAATAAATTCAAAACAAACAAAAATCTTTTTTTTAATTGTAAATAAGTTTTTGTAGTACTGAAAAACAATTTTTAGAGGCTTTGTAAAAATCAACTTGCCATCGCTAACTTATCTCATTAAAATGCATTATTAATTTAAAAAGTCCTTTAAAAGTTTTTATTTTCATTTATTAAAATACGAGGAAGCTTATTTACATAAAGCCAGTAGCTGTCGCTTGCATATTTTTTGAAGCTCTTGTCTTTACTAACAAAGGAAAGTAAATAGAAGATAACCACAGAACTTAAAAGTAGTTATGTAATAATGAAATGCATTTAAATGAATTATAAAAGAAGTTTTTTATTAAAATATATTTTCTTTTTAATAATACACATAGTGTATAAATGGCTCGTATGAATAAAAATGAAGTACGTACTTGTACTATAAAACAATGGTGATCCAGATTAGCAAAAAATCCGGTTTGCCGAAACACCTTAATAAAATGGTGGATATTGCTCTAACCTATTTTTATTTTTAAATTTAAAAGCAAAAATTAGTACAGGTAGAAATTAAATAAATAATTCCGTTACGTAAACAAGGCAACACACCGCACAGTTCGTCGATATGTGAACAAAAATGTCAAAATTAGTATTTTCATAACAACTTCTATCTAATCTATAATATTGTTAGGGGGTAAAGGTTGTAACTTTAATTGTTTGTTTACCATTCGAAATTGACCCTTCCCTGCGTTTCTAATGGACTGTTACCACATAACCGGTTTCTCCAAAAAACAGGCGATCATCTTTTTCGAAGTGCTTCGAGCGCGAACAACATTTGTTGGATTCGGCTTATCCTGAAAGACCCATACAGTCTGCTGAATGATGCCTAGTTTCTGGCTCATATGGATAGATCCCTGGTTTGTCACCTGTTACAATCTTGTACACTTCTTTTAAAGCACCACCATTAAATGTATCAAATATTAGTTTGCACCAATCGACACGAGCATCTTTTTGAGCTTTATAGTGGCAAAGGATGGGGCTTCGTTATTAAAACTGGAAGTTAGATAATCGATGAATTGCTGTTTTGATAATACACGTGAAATAACAAAATGTTCTAAATAAAGTTATGGTGAAAAATGTAAAGCTTTTCAGCAAAAACGTTAGATAACGTCTGACAACACTAAGCGTTGCCAAGGCTCAAGCTATAGGTAGTGACCCTCATATACAAATACACATGCACTGCGTAGTGGCAATAAGAGTCACTCTGCGTACTTAGATTCTCATGTGTAAGCGAGGAACAGCAAAACGTTTTTGTTAATGGCTACCACAAACGCTAGTAGATTTTTCAAGAAAGGGTACAATTAGTTTAAAATAAAATGCCTAGTCAAAACCTAAATAAGTACCTTTTTTACAGTCAGCCACTGAGTTTACTTAACAAATAATCGTTTTTTTTTAGAACTTTCTAGGTTTTATAAGATAACTAGGACTCCTAATTGAACCAATCTCTTAAAACCACTTTACAAGTTTATTTAGTGCGGTTAGACAAACGAAAAACTTTTCGATTGGCTTGTTTAAAATCACCTTACTTCACTTAGTTTATCTCATTGAAATGCATTGCTAATTTATAAAAGTTCGTGAAAATTTTAACATTTCTATTTGCATAGTAGGTGACGCCGTCGCCTGTATATTCTGTGAAATCCTATTTAAGGCTTCTCAAATCAATAGGCGTGTTTACACGGAATGGGCCAGATTTTTAGTTGGAGGTCTAAGGCAAGGAGCGCAAGGAAGTGACAAGGACCCAAATACCGTTTCAACGTCACGTTGACTTTAGTGCACCTCTGATGTATTTATTTACGCAGGTTTTAGTGATTCCACCTGACACTGAAGCATCACCTGGCCGCCACAAGACAAGGCGCACACTGAAGTAGCAAGCGAGTGACATGGCAGCGAGGTGGTGAGCTAGTGATGGCAGGTATGACCTCCAAAGCTCCCGAAAATTCAATATTTTGGAGACTAGTGGTAACCAAATGACACTAAACACTTGCCAAACACCATTGCACCACCACATTTCTTTAATGTGCGCCATTGTATTTATTTACGCAGCTTTTAAAGATTGCTTCTGACATTGACTTAACACCTGGCCGCCACATCACTTGCTTATCATTTTAGTGCGCGCCTTGCCTTACTGACTTATCATTGCAGAGCGCGCCTTGCCTAATTGTCATCACCCGTACTTTTTCTCTTATATTAACACAATTAAATTGATCCTTTAATTCGGTTGGTGAATTTACTTGTGTACTAAGAAAACTACGTCCTCCGTTTAGTCTATCCTGTTTTAATACCATTTTCCACAAATGTATACTGGGTTAGTTACAACTACCGTAACCCTTAAATAGCTTTAAAACCACCAAAGTTAGTCTTTAAAATGTTTTGGGCATTTGAAATGGCGCTGTTGGCAGGTTGCTAAAGCTATTCTTTTTCTTTTTCATTAGGATGCTTTATTTACTTTTATAGTCCAAGGCCCCACTTTTTGACTTAAAAATTATATACATTTCCGATGGAAAAGTTACATTTTTGTTTGCCTCTCTCTCTCTCTATCACATACCAAAGTAGGCAATTTGAAAAGAGAGAAAAGATTTTCTTTTGGGGAGCTTTCTATTCCCTTACTCAAAAATCGGGCCCCAGGTGTACCTATATTTTGATTATTATCTTTTTCTGGAGCTAAAGGTCTACGAACTCTATACTATTTAGTTTAGAAGTATTTTAATTCTACATCCTACCAAAGTCAATTATAGTCTGAAACTGTAATTGTCTTTGATCCTACTTAACAACTTATTATAGTATATTGTAGTTTTACGATTTTTGTAAGAAATCAAATTTTATAAATGTTACATTAAAAACTTTTTCTTTTGCTACAATAAACCTATTAAAACTTAGCATCTTTAAGGTTAATTATCCCTATTAAAAAAGTTTTTACATTTAAAAATTAATTAAAGCGCTTTATAGAAGCTTCTCAACGTCCTTTAAAAGTTTTTGTTGTTTTATTATTAAACAAAAAACTTTGTAAAATCTGGACCGCTTGTAATTTTAAAAATATATTAGACCTATTTAAAAATACTTTAAAAATACTTTGCATAAGTCTTGTTATTGGGAACCTATAGGTATATTCATTAAAGAAAGCAATACAACATCCAGCAAAAAACAAAATACATTATACAGGGTGGTGAACCAGAAACTCCTTGGTCCTTTTTTATCTTTGTGACAGCCAAACTCATGCCTAATTGTAGGTAGGTACTAGAGTCCTGCTGGTGTCGGGTTATTAAGGTGCATATTCACCAAAAAAGCGAGCAAAAGCAAATATTTCGTCAAGTTCGTGTATGTTTGCTCTTGTTCGTTCGACATCTTGACTTGTCGTCCACACCAAAGCAAATATATTTAAGATCGCAGTTAATCCATAAAGGTGCGTATTTACCAAAAAAGCGAGCAAGAGCCAACATTTCGTCGAGTTCGTGTATGTTTGCTCTTGTTCAAACGACATCTTTACCTGTCGTCCACACCAAAGCGAATAAATTAAAGATCGCAGTTGATCCATAAAGATGCATATTTACCAAAAAAGCGAGCAAGAGCCATTATTTTGTCAAGCTCGTGTATGTTTGTTCTTGTTCAATCGACATCTTTACTGGTCGTCCACACCAAAGCGAATAAATTAAAGATCGCAGTTGATTCATAAAGATGCGTATTTACCAAAAAAGCGAGCAAGCCATCATTTCGTCGAGTTCGTGTATGTTTGCTCTTGTTTGATCGATATCTTTAGTTGTCGTCCACACCAAAGCGAATAAATTAAAGATCGCAGTTGATCCATAAAGATGCATATTTACCAAAAAAAGCGAGCAAGAGCCATCATTTCATCGAGGTCGTGTATGTTTGCTTTTGTTCGTTCGAAAACTTTCATCGTCGTCCACATCAAAGCGAATATATTTATTATCGCAGTTGATCCATAAAGATGCGTATTTACCAAAATAGCGAGCAAGAGCTAGTAAAATGAGCGTCAGTCGTCGCTCCTGCGATGAAGTCAGCGCACAGCATACGAAAGTCGTTCAGAAAAATTGACTTTATGTATACTCATTAGTTTTCTAAATGATCTAAAACTCAAAAATATTAATTAACTGTTTTGAATACAGGGGATCATACGTCAGTCACGTATGTAAAGATATCAAAATTTGATAATTTTATTCACTGTGGTCCATTAAGTATGCAGCAAATAAAAAAAATTTATTTGTAATTTGTCAAAAAATTTAATTCTTTAAAAAAACATAACGGTTTCAACCTATTTTAGCAGTTGACAGCGTTATTTAAAGTCTAAAGAAATACGAGATAGTTGTTAAAAATAAATTTTTCCTACGACCACTTGTGAAAGTAGCAAATAGCACACTGGTTTCATGCATAGAAAATGCGATATAACGCACTAGTGTTGCAAAGTACTTTACAGCACTAGTGTTGCAAAGTACTTTACAACACTCGTGTGATATATATTATGATGTCATTCTAAAAACTGCTATTGGTTTTGCAAGTGACATATTTATTGTAGTGACAGTAAAAACACTTTTTACTTACCTTAAACAGTAGAACCCAAATTAGCGAAAATCATCTTATTAATGTTAAATTACTACACACTATAAGCTTTCTTCTAATATTAAAAAGAGTAATAATAAAATTACAGAAAAAATAAAAACATAAAGAAAAATAGACATAACCACAAAAACAACTTTCACTGACTGCTCGCTCAGTGGCACAGTGTTGTCAGGTAAGTAGATCAAATTAAAAATCTCCCTCCTACCTTTGAGCACGCACTCTATAAAGGCAGCCTTGCCGCTTGACCGTTCGACCTAAAGCGCCAGAGAAAAAACTCCTATAGATTAAATTTCTTTCTCTCTGTCTTCGTGTACTCAAACAACTAGTTAAACCTTTTTTTAAACCCCTTAATTAAACCTGAGGCTAATACACACTTTATGAATCCACTTTCTTTTATCCATTCATAAATAGAATCAGACCCTTACGACGCAAATGCTTTCCATATTTTGCATGGTATAATGGACGTTTAGTAGTCGTTTTTTTCTTACTTTTAGGACTTTAGATTATGCATTTACAATTTTCATATTTTTTATATTTTTTCTTAAAAATATTAGAAAAAAATTTAATTTTTACTTAATTTTACATGTGATGTTCAGTTTCATTAACTCGTTTTACCAATTTTACCCCACCCAGCACCCCTTTTCACTCCCCGGTCCCGTAAGTTTGTTTACTGATATTTTTAAAAAACGGAATATTTTGGAGATGCGTCACTTACGTTTTATTTAGAAGAGTGTCTAAAATATGTAAGTATCAATAATTTTTAAAAAACCCTTAAAATAGCAGAAAACCGTATTAAACTATTACCGTTATTACCTAACCAAACCATATAATTTTTATTAAGTGAGGGAATTATTAAATTCCAAAATGATAAAAGTTATATAATGCATCTAGGTAGGTGATTTTCGATGTAAAAATATTGTCAAAACAGTATAAATAGCAGTGAGGAAAAGTACATATCACACTAGTGTTACAAAGTAAAAATCACCCTAGTGTTGCAAAGTGCTCAATTGTTTTTTATTTTTTCTGTAAAGACAAACTTTAATTTTTTTTTTTTGATGAATTAATTTGTGGTCGTAGGAAAAATAGAGTACAGTACTCGTGTGAAAATGACTTTCTTACACTCGTGGGTGTGTATAATATTCCCACTCGTGTGAAATTCGTCATTTTCCACACTTGTAATGTAATATACTAATAACAATAATTATTGTATGTTACATAAGCGATTTTTTACATGCACAATAATAATATGTAATAGATTTTTGCTGTATTATAGAAAATATATTTAAAATACTTAGGTATTGCTAAATATCCTTGCAACAGAGTTTAATTTGGAGGTCAGATTAAAAAATGTAAATTTAACTTAATTTTTAGAAAAATCCATTATTTAATTAAAATTGTCCGACTTCCATATGCTGCCATCTCTAACTCCACCGCTACTTGGGCAGCTGACGCATGACGCTTACAGCTCTTAAATATGAGAGAAAAGTTATCATTTATAGAATTTTCAGTCGGTATAAAATGACTTTTCAAATCTAGCGCTACCTTTTATACTATTTTAGAATTTTCACGACTTATGCTACGATATAACACCCCGTAATATTTATATTCTGGCAGTTCCTAAGAAAAACAGAACACTAAAAACATGTTTTATATCTAGAATAATACTGTCTGAATGTGGTAGACAAGGCATTATTATTAGTATTTAGAGAGGAAGAGTTTTTCACACAACGTCTCAAGCAGTACTATTTCTGTCCTTTTTCAAGTGTAAACTGTTTACAGTTGAAAACGAACAGAGATTGTACTGCCCAAAACGTTGTGTGAATAAATAAAATTAAGACAATGGAAGTCATAAACTCATTATATTTTAATACTAATAGAAGAATACTATATTAGTTTATTTCATTCTAAACTTTTATTTGGAAAAGAAAACTATTTTACCTAACGCCAACAGTTAAACAAGTACGTTATTCACCCCACCGAGAGCTATATCTTGTCTCTTTTGTCTTCAGGAAACGCACCCCAATTCCTGTAAGTCGTCCATGCAATAAACCTCCGGCAATTTGCTGCTGATTCTACCCAATTATTATTTTATTACACTCTAATGTTTCTTGCTTAAGGAGACTTAAAAGCATTATGGGCAAATAAGATTTTTATCGCTTTATAATTGGGACAGTCAATGAGATCCTTCCTAAAAATTGTATTCTATTCATAATAGGGGTTATTATCATTATAAAGAAACTTTTGCTGGCGGATACACATTTTTTTGACTATGTTAAAAACAAAATGAATCTATATTTTTTAGGTCAAAGAGCCTATGATGCATGTGGTTTATTTATTTATAGAGGGTGTTTTCTTATTGCGGTAAGAAAATATAAGGGCGTATTCCTGACCCAATGTTATAAAAAAGTTTATATAAACATAGGTACGACAATGTACTCTTTTGGTAATATTAACTATCTATCTATAAGATAGAGAGTGTTAAACCATAAAAAGAAAATCGGGTTTTTTAATATCTTAAAATATATGCCTTATCCGATTTAAATAAATTTTGGTTGTGGTATTTATTAAAATAGGAAGGTAATTTAGGTCTAAATTAAATTTAATTAGTGAGACCAGTGGTGGCGTGAGACGCATCTCAGCTAATATTATTGACAAAAAAATACGCTACTGACTTTTTTGCAACTTTTATATTATTTTTAGGATGAAAAACTAAAAATACAGCTTTTTGTTTTTCAATATTTTTACGTAGCTTGCTAAGTACTCCAGAAAAACAAAATCCGCTAAACTGCATATTCCTGGACAAACCAAAAAACATTGGAATATTGTTATCTTTAAAAAATGTAATGTTATGACTTTCTATTAGCAATTATGTAAAAACAGTTACAAATACTTAATTAAATACCGTGTATTTATTCCCAAGTTGGGTGTACGTGTGATTTATAAAATAAATAATTAAGTATATAAAATTCGGCTATGCATTTTCTACGGACATAATTTTTTTGATTTGTAAAAAAGTTTAACAGCTTGTTACTTGAGAACGAAACATTCAAAGGCCCATATTTATATGAACTTTTTTAATAAAAATGGCTCAGAAATACTTCCTTAAATTTTCTTACCGCAATTAGGAGACACCCTGTATATATTTTTAAAATTTTGTTTTGTATCGAAAATTCAGGTAGTAAACATGCAAAAATCTCTTTCGTTATCTGTCGCCACTTGTACTTTATGTCATACACTATAGGGTGTAACATTTCAAAGCAAACCCATAAATATAAATAAAATATTGCTGCACTTATCCTTTATTTCAACTAAATCTTACTGTACCAGTTTTAGTTTCGTGTTTTGTAGAGCCAAAAGCAGACTATCTCTTTAACATGGAAATTGCATATTAAATATTGTGATCGGTTGTCAATCATGTGTCGCACAATATTTACTTTATTGGGAATTCAAATTTAAAGACACAATGTTACAACACGGTTAATCAGCTGATAAAAAGTGGGTATCTAGATCAAAAATGTCGAAAAATATTTACCATATACCACAAAGCGTAAGTTCTTAAATATTTACACTTAAACTTAAAATATAACAAATCTGACTTTGCACATTTTGCTTCATTGCAGAATTTTTAACGGAATCCATGATGACAACCACCAAAACACTTAGCACAAATTGTAGACTAAATCTTTTTTGTATTATACAGGGGTTTTTTAACAACGGCACAAACCTTGAAGGTGTGATTTCTTATGTTTTTATAAACATATGTCCGGAGTTGCTTCCTTACTGAAATACAGGGCGGTAAAATTTAAGACAAAAATAAGTTTTTGCTAAATTTTTAATATGCTTAGACCGATTTGGATAATTCTTTGTTTTCAATTAAAAAATGAAGCCTCTTTAAGTGATACTAAAACGTATCCATAAATAGCATTTAAAAACCAAAATTAAGAAATAAACTATTTTGACCCTAGAAGATAGGAAAAATGATGATTTCCGATTAAATACACGACTACCTATTTATTTTAAAGCAAATAATTGTTTATTTTTTATTTTTGTTTTTTTCACCATATGGGTACTTTTTACAAGAGATTAAAGTAGCTTTAATCTTTTTTAGAAAACGAAGCTAGATACCAAAAAATACAAGAGACTAAAAAGTTGTATTATTAATTACTTAATTTTAAAAAATATAAAAACGTCAAAAAAGTCAGTGGCGTACTTTTTTTCTCAATAATTGCGGTGCCCACTGAGACGCCACTGGACCCAACAAAACAATCTGGTTAGGGCTAAATAGGCGCTTTATTACTTTAAATAAATGTACGAAATTTCATTTAAATTGGCCTAGGCATATTAAAATATTTTGCAAAAACTGATTTTTTTCTTAACGCCCTGTATCTATGTAAAGAAGCAACTCCGGACATATGTTTATAGGAACTTTTTTTTATAAAATAACATTCAGGGATTCACTTTTGAAGTTTCTTACCGTTGTTAGAAAACACCTTGTATATTGCATCTATTAAATAAATCACAAAAATATTTAAAAACACGATATTAACTGCATCAACAGCAAGAAAAACTTGACTGAAATGTCATGTTTCACTAAGTTAGTCCAAAATTATTCCGATGAGGGCACTAACAATGGTGTCATGTCGCTTAATTTTATAATGTCCTTGGCAAATTTTTTGTTAATTGTTAATAAAATTAACAAAAAGATTTTTATTTCAAATACTTTCAGTAAGATAAGATCTTTATACAGTGTGTCCCAGGATAGGTGTTACAAGAGGAATGGACCAAAACTTTTGGAATTTTGTGAAAACTGGTCGCATGGTCCAAAACTGATAAATACAAAATTTTACTTTGATTGGTAATATACAGGGCGAATTATAACTAAAAATATAAAAAATAACCAGGAGTAAAGTACCTTTATTTTTAAATATAGGACAAAATTTCATGAGTAAATGTTGTAGAGAATTAAATTTTATGTAAAAATTTAATGTTAAAGAAGTAAAGTGGCAATTTGTTACATTATGCATTAACATTTTCTAAAATACTTGGCTAAAGGCATCGAATTAAGAAAAAATATATTTAAAATATTTTTTTTTGAATTTTGCTTTCTCCTGCCCATTATTTAAGTTGTAATGCGTAATCAAAACATTGACTGTTATTTTTTTTAATTCTCATGCTTTAACTTCAAATTTTGACATAAAATTCAACTCTCTACAACATTTACCTATACAATTTTGTTCTATTTTTAAAAATAAAACTAGTTAGTTTTTTGCCATTTTTTATATTTTTAGTTATAACTCGCCCTGTATAATATCGGTTGAAGTAAATTTTGTATTTATTTGTTTTGGTGCCATGCGACCAGTTTTTCCAAAATTTCATTTTAAAATTCTAAAATATTTGGTCCAATTGTCCTCTTGTAACACCTATCCTGGGACACACTGTACATAGGGTAGCTCAACTGTTTAAAAATGTAAGCAACATGACAACAAGATTTATATTAAATTTATATAAAAGCTAAAATGTTTTTAATGGTGTAAAAATATTTTAATTTATAAGTGTGTTTCAAAAGAGAGTTGGAAAGAAGCTGAGAGATTTTTTTTTTTTAATGTTACCTCTATATTTCCTTACAAATCAAATTTACCGTAAAATGTTGCATATAGCATGCTATTTTATTTCGTCACTTGTCGCGATGTTGCCATGCTATTTATAATTTATCAAAACTCTGGTAAAAAGGATTTTTAAATTTTAAGTTACAAAAAAGGTAGTTAGTAATAATAACTACATGCTTCGACAAGGACAACAACAACAACATAAAACCCTATAAGAAAATAAACTTCCTCTCATACAGGATATTTCATATGACGTGACCAACATCTTAATATTTAAAATTGTAAATCCAATTTTTAAAATAGAACATCCTTTATATTGATCCATTTTTGGATTTTAGATATAAAAATAAGGTAAGTTTCTTTAGCAATTTATATACCAAAAATGTAGAGTTTTTGGATATTTTGGACTTTTAAATGATTTATGATAAAACAATTTAATTTTTCGATATTTAAGATATAGGGAGTACTTGGATTTTAAAAAGTATTTTAACAAAAAACAAAAATTAAATTGGGGTTTTTATTGCTCACAATTTTTGTAAAAATCTTAAATACTAAATTTCAAAATGACAACGTTATGTCACGCTAACTGGTATTTTTATTGTTGTTCATAAATATGAGGCGATAATAATGTAACAATTTTTAAAAATAAATTAGCATCTAACTAGCAAACGGGTTAACCGAAAAATCTAAAGTTTTTACCATAAACGTAGATATGCATGCTCTTCAATAAACTTCAATAGAATTTTTCTCTAAAATAATTAGGCGAGCCAATAATTGACCCCATTAATAATTACATGGGATTTCCTATGTCCCGCCCGGCGATGCATCACCCGGTATATTTTTCATGATATAATACTAAAATACGACAAAAAACAATGAAAAATCAATTCAAAATTACTGGAAGTTTATTTAATATAACGATTTATAACTTTTAACCATCTATAACGTAGCTGCAAAGTTCTTTATCAAATCCTAACCACCCTGATAAACCCAAGTTTCCGCTTTATTATATTAGCGCACAATATATGGTACGCATCAATAAAATTGAAGCGTATATTTTATTAAGATAAATGACTTAAAATGGGAATAGTTACACGTTAAACCATTTAGTATCAAAGAGCCGGTAATTTTCGCCAAGTAATAAAGGGAAATAAAATTATTGCTTTTACTTTTAAATGATCTTACCAGAAAAAATGTTTAGCTAAGCCCATTTAATGATTTTTACAATTTTCATGTATGTGTTCCATGTTTTTTACGACAACCAGCAAACAATAGACAAGTTATCAATCGCTTAGAACCTTGGAAGGACTCAAAATTCCTAGTTCATTTAGCAAGCGCCTATGATACCTAGTACCTATAGGCTTTTTATAGGTGTAGACTGTCACACTAATTTTAAAAAATGCCCATATGTATGTGATGCGATCAGATGTGACAAATAAGGTTTTTTTTTTAATAACAGCTTTTACAATTATTCTTTATTTTAAATAATACCAAAATCTTTTTAATTTTTGCTTGTTTTTTTACTATCTAAAATTTACCAAAGTAAAATCAAATATTAAAACAAAAATATATTACTTGTGTTTGTGCCTTATTTTAGGAGACCAAATGTATGTCAGGCTATTGTAAATTATGATAAAAAATATAAGTATGTCATACTTTTTAGAAGTTTTTGTTTACAACATAAAATATTTTCAACAGTTTGTTGTCCCCGGTGTGACATAACGTCTTAAATAATGTTAGATATATTTAAAGGCCTTGTTAAATAAAACATAGATATTTATACCTTACATTTTTGTTAAACCATATTAAATTAAATTATTCTAATGTGCAAAACAATGAATACCATTTATTGCCTTAATATAAAAACATGAGAGAAATAGCTTATACTAAGCTACCAAATTAATAAAGTGGCTTACAAATGTGTCCGGTTTCCGACAAAATTATATGCGACTGTAAGATGAAGTCATAAAGAACAATTGTCGCCATTAGCCCGGTACGATATAACGCCTCAAACAAAGCGAGGCATCGTCAAAGGCCTCGTTGTTTAAAACCGCAGCACGATTTGGGTCCAGCCGCCCCGGAAATTAATAATGAAAAGCAGGGGTGGACTAAAAAGATTACATCTTAATTGGCATGTTTTTCATCTCGTTTATTTAATAACGTGATTTAAATGAAAAACATAATTCTTTGGTGTAATTGAAGTTGTCCATTATTATATCTCTTTATATACGGTTATTTTACATATAGATTAAAGTAGTGGAAATATAGAAAATATTTATACAGGGTGAGTTTTTTTCGTTGTTTAGTTCAAAGACCTTATAAACCATTGCAGCTTGTTTGAAAAAATACGGCTTACGGCTTACCAGATATTAAAAAACATGTTGTATGCATGTTGTTTATATCGTTTCTTTCTTGTGGCTTAGTTAATATTTATAGAATTAAAAAAAAAGTATAAATAGGAAACTGGTTATTAAATATATTAGGTAAAAGATATATATTTTGATATTTGATGTGGTAATTCGGTGTTAGGGTATGAGATATACTGGCATTTTTTAAATGAAATGTGTAGTTGGCTATGATGTTTATTATATAGGATGTCCGATTATATTTTAAGCCATTTTTTCCGCAAATAGCTTAAGAACAAATAGATATAGTAATACGGTTTTCGATGAAAACCCTAAATCTTTTTATAAAATTCTTGCCATTTGGTTGTGTGTTGTGTGTGGTTAACACAAAAATAAAATGGACGAATTTCTGATATAGGGTAACTTTGTTATTTTAAACAGAACACCATGTGTATGTTTTTATAATCAAATGACTTTAAAATTGTAATCTATATTTACTGCAACTATTATTTTGTAAATACCTTTTAGCTTTAATGAGCAAATTAACAGTGTCAAATAATACTCTTACATACCATGCAGTAAATTTTTTAGAGATCAATAAATCTTATATATTAAAATAAAAAAAAATTATACACGGTGTTCCATTTTCAATGACAAAGTTGCCCTATAAACATGGAAAAGTCTTTAAAAAATCTATTGAATTTTGCGAAAACTGCATCTTGATAACTTTATTTGTTCTATAGTTATTTGCAATCAAAATGGGATAAAATATAATCGGACACCCTGTATTTAAAAAAAAAAGCTTTTTATAATCTTTTTAACGATTTAACTAATAGTTTAAAACTAAATAAGAAACGACTTGGACCTATCTGTTCACCGGATAAAAACTATTATATTAAATATAGTATTTAAGCAAAGGTAGGACCACAGGATTGCCTAAAAAATAATGTTTAGGGCTATATTTAAATTAAAAAATACCTTTTAAATTTATGACACACTCTGCATAAAGGCAATTGTTATTTATTTTTTACTCTACATGATTGTACTAATATATCACTATTTTTTTCTCTGATTTAATAAATATATTAATAAATTTTAAAAATTAATTAATTTTTTTTATACATTCGGTATTATTTTAAAATACATGTTCTAATAACTATTCTTAAAATGCATAAAAAATATAAGGGTTGCCACCATACAGGGTTACACAAAAATTTGGGGGTATTTTTTTAAATTTAAATAAAGCCTTGACTCAAGAGTGTTAAAAATGGACTGGTTTGACAGTTATAACAATCCTGTATTTTGACCAATAACAAAGTTAGGTACCTACGAAAGTTGAAATCTTAAGTTGTATGACCTTGTATGAAAAAACACTATTTGCCCAGACAAATAACATTTGCCTAGACAAAAGCTATTTCCCTAAAACTGCCATCTGCTTACGACATATTATTATACAATAATCAATGTAAAATAAAAGGTATTTGTCGCGGCAAAATGTTACTGCAAATTACACTTACCCATTTGTCTACTCGACAATTATCGCTTGATTACAGCGATAATTGCATAGTAGAAATCGAAAATTGCTTTCTTATGTTTTTAACTGTTGAATGTGATAATCACACCCTAACAATAGCTTTCTTTATTTAATATGTCAGTTTGGCATTTATTTTGCAAGCATATTTGTATAAAAATTTGTTTGTGTCTTAAATAATTATTAGTTTTTTAGGATTGGGTTTTGTTGTATTGTTAAATAAATTATTTAGAAAATTATTATTCCTTCATTTGATAGTTTCACTTTCTTCTAGTAATAGATAATTTAGCTTTAAAGTGTATTGCCTTTTAAAAACTACTATTGTTCATTTTCACATTTTGGCAAAAAACCCGACTTTCAAATATGAAAATGAACTCTAGCTTTTAGGCAATACGCTTTCAAGCAAAATTGTCAATAATTTTAATGCGCTTGTGTAATTACCCATGATAATTGCATAGTAGAAATCGAAAATTGAACTGTCATGTTTTTAATTGTTAAATGTGTCAACCACATCCTAACAACAGCTTTTTTATTTAATATGTCAGTTTGGCATTTCATAAATTTTGCAAACATTTTTCTATAAAATAATTGTTAGCTTTTTTACGATTGGGTTTTGTTGTATTTTTTGAACGAGAGTAGTTTTTAAAAGGCAATACACTTGAAAGCTTAGTTATCTGATTATTTTGATGCACAAGTGTGATTTAGGGGAAAATTACTTGAAGAAAGTAAAACTATCAAATTAAGAAATAATTATTTTCAAATTTAACAATTAAAAACATGACAGTTCAATTTTCGATTTCTAGTATGCAATGACTGTAATTTTCTCCCTAAATTAGAATCGTATATCAAAATAATTAGATAATTTAGCTTTTAAGTATATTGCTTTTTAAAAACTACGCTCGTTCATTTTCACATTTTGGAGTCGGGCTCTTTCGCCAAAATACGAAAAGGAACTCTAGCAGTTTTTAGGCAATACGCTTTCAAGCAAAATTATCGATAACTTTGATGCACTTGTGTAATTACCACCGAAAAGTTTATACAATTTTAGTAGGTACTAAATGCTTTTTGTCAAAAAAATTACCAATAATACAAAGGTGTTTTAGATGTTCTAATGTGTCTTGGATATTTATTTTGATTTGTGTTAAACTAAAGAATGATATTTTTTTGTAACGTACATATGTACGTACAAGTATTATTTAATGAAAAAATAAATGATAGTAGTGTTTATAATAATGATAAAACTTTTAATAATAATTTATGTAACAAGTGCATAAAGTGATACTTTTTTACGAATGGGAAGTTTGATAAACAGCACGAGCCGTTGGGAGAGTACGGCAATTCCATGAGTAAAAAAAGACACTTTGTGCATGTGTTACATACTATATTTTTTCCATGACCGTATAAAAATTTCCGAAATTACCAGTTTATACATGTTTTATTTATTTAAACTTATTAATTTTAATTATTGCAGCACAACCATTATAATACAAAAATTAAAGCCTTCTTATTTTTTAAAAGACAATTATCATCTTCACAACTATGCCGTAATTTAATTTTAGGAAATTGTATGTACTTACTTTTTGTAGAAATAATACTAAAAGAGTATAAATTTCTTTTAATTTCTTAGTCATCCAAATTCATTATTACTATTAATTTTAATAAATTTTAAATACATTTATTTGCAAAGTTTCAAATTTTAAAACTAGTGACACATGAACTTAAAGAAGTAATGACGAAGTCAAAGATAACTAGACCGTTTGGTTCAGTTAATGTCGCGTTTTCATTGCATAAATTGACATTTAGGTTTATTGTAGTAGGCGTGGAAACAAAACGATTAAAACAACTGCACTTTTTAACAGTCGTGGAAAAATATATTTTTTGATGCAGTTGTTTTTAAACAACTTAAATTTCATAGCAGCCAAAATGAAAGTTTAAAAAATTAGGTCATTTTAAAACTTAAATTATAAAAACGTTAAAGAAGCACAGAAGCTGTAAGCTAATATACCATTTGATTTTTTATTCATTTTATTCAAATATTTAAAATAATTAGTTTAATATTAAGGTATTTCTACTCATGTAAAGAAATACTAAAGGTAAACTCTAGTCTTTTTATAAATTATCTAGTTGTTAAACGAACAAGTTTCTTTTAAATATTTTATTACTGGAATTGAAGGATTGAAATACCTAATTGGACACAATATTGACGTCGGTTTTTGACCTTTGACTTTAAACTGATTTTACCTGACTGTATAAATCTATGGTATAAAAGATGACACTTAAAATTTGAAGTTAAAAAAATGTTATTTTACAATTGAAATTTAAATTAAAATTTAGGGAAGAGTGAGGCAAAAAAATAGTTGTTTAAGTAAATGTACCTAACACCTTTCTTTATATTTTGTCAGTGTTATGGGTACCATGAATACTTGCTTAATAAAAACACAAAACATTTTTGTAATAAGCTTAATTTTTTTTAAATACATGTGACACAAAAATGCGATATGGTCATTTTATGCCTGCCGATACTTTTTACTGCCAAATAGGTTGTTTGTATTTTTCAATGTCGAGTCAATAATATATAGGTCTCTTTAAGAACGGGGTTGATTGCTTAAATCTATTGTCTCTATTTCGGTATGCTTAATTTTTGGATAAGTGAATATTTTTCAGTAAAAAAACTTTACGTTTTTAGGACCCCTTCCAATGGGGGAGATGCCCGATGGGTTTGATAACGCCGCCTACTTAAGGTGGACGAGGTTACCCACTAATTAGGATATTTTATACTTTAAAATAAAACATTTAAAAAAACACTTGATATCTAATATTTATTAGTCCTAGACATTCAGATTCTTTTAATTAATAAAATTATGGGCGTAGGACCAAAACGTAAAACGCAACATAAAAAAATTAAAATATTTTTTACAACTGTTATAGATAAAGTACATTATTGTTATTTTTACCAAATTTTTAATTATTTACACAGTTAAATGGCAAATATATGGTTTTGTGTTATCTTGGCCAGAACAATTTTCTCTGGGCGGTCTTACACGATAACAAGTTTCTTTTTTAATTGCATTTTTCTTTGAAAACCTTATAAAACATAGTATTTTAATATTACATAATAAAATACAATTAAATATATTTATTTTCATATAATAATGATGGAAATTAATGGTTATGTAGCGTAGAAATGTTTGAATTTTCATAGAAAAAAATACATCAACCTGCATCCAAAATGTTTTTCACAATGACTGAGGGATTGCAGAAGTGGTTTCGCTGTGCTCAAATCGGCTAAGTTAGCATTTTAGCTTTATTGTTTATATTGGGGGTTGCGTTTATAGAAATTATAACGGTAAACAGGGTTACCCGCTGGTCAGGGCTTCCCGGACCTCCCCCATAGCACTTTTGTGGTTTTTGGGCATCGCCGGTAAAAATGTTCAAATTAATGACAGGTTGGAATTTAAAGAATAAAACAGATCATTTTTAAATTAAATACTTTTTTTCCCGACGCTTTTTTAAAACAATACACATCTCCAAAATATAGGATTTAACTGATATTTAAGACTTTATGACTTCAGTTAAAATATAAGAAAATTTAGTGCTACATGATTTTATTATAAGGTATGTTTTAATTTTTAATTAATTTGACATTTAATGGCAGCAAGCTCGGCAGCAAGTTTTATTTCTTACTGTATGAAAATAATATTTTCCTTGCGGTAAACAATTTTTTTGTACTATTTGCGGTAAACGTAGTACAGTAATTTAGCCAGTTGAACTGGACTTTAATTGCGGTAGCTATTATATTTTTTGGCTTTACTAAGAAGAGCCGTACGGCAGGCAAATTAAGGAATAAGTTTCTTCAGAAGAATGTGTGACGATTTACGTTAAGCTCCTACCTGAGCATTGATACCGAATGTTTCCGAAGTGATGATTTTTGGCATACGGCATTTATTTATTTATTTATTTATTAAGTATACAGGATTTCCCATTTTTACAATGACTATTACAATTATTGAAAAAATTACTACAAAATTAAATTAAGTTACAATTAGATAACTAAAAAACAAATAACAGGTACATATAGGCAGATCAAAAATATTTATATACAAATCACAAAAAGATTACAGCTACAAGTAAAGTACTAATTTATTAAGGAACCATATAATTGATCTTAGATTTAAATTGAGACAATGTGCTGTTAAAAACATCCACTCGTGCACCAAAGGTGTTCAGCACATGAAGAGCTCTATCCATCGGTGAGTACATTCCATAGTTTGTGGTATGAGGACGGATATGGAATAAATTAAAATTCCGAAGATTACGAGAGGGGACATTAAGTTGAACAAGTGATAGAAGGTCGGGAGAGTCAATAAGACGTCTATGCTGGAAAGTGTGTAGACTTAGTTTTCTTAGTAAATCAGAGCGGTGGTATTTCTTCATCCTTACCCCAGACTTGTATGCGGCAAACCGCAAAAATTTGTTCTTGGCCCTCTCCAGCATATCAGAATGAACAGCATACTGTGGTGACCATACCACAGTAGCATATTCCAAAATTGGCCTAACCAAGGAGCAGTACATAAGTCTGGCAGTGGCAAGTGAGAATTCAGAGCAGCTTCTATGTACAAAACCAAGCATTCTCATAGCCCAGAACTAACCTTATTAATGTGTTCCGCAAAGCTAAGATTTTCCGCAAACCAAACACCTAGATCTTTAATTTTGTTTACATAGCCCAAGCTTTTATTATTTATGACGTCAGATGTATTAAATTTCTTCGTACCTATAAAAACTAATATAATTACATTTCCCAATGTTAAGTAGAAGACTATTGTTCAGTGACCATTTCCATAGAGCATCCCAGTCTCTCTGAAGCATCACTGCATCCCCTGACACTCAATCCTTCTGTACATTTTTAAATCATCCGCGAAAAGACACACCTTAGAATGGTGCAGCTCATTACAAATATCGTTCACGAACACATCGAATAACAGAAGAGCGCAGTGAGACCTCTGAGGCACACCCGAAGAAACCTCAAAACTGTCAAAAACAAAATTAATAATTTTTACACTCTGGGTTCGGCCCTTTAAAAACTTGCAAGCCAGTTTACCAAATGTGGAGCAAATCCGGTAGCCAAGAGTTTCGCCAGCAAGATATCAAAGTTAACCCTGTCGAACGCTTTGGAGAAGTCCGTATAGATTGCATCTACTTGGACTTTGTTCTCCAAAGCGTCCAACACGTCAACTTCATATTGTACCAAGTTGTCAGTGGTAGATATTTTTATCAGAGAAACAAAACTGGTGTTGGATTATTAAGCCTCGGCAAGACCAACTCAACTGGTCACAAACCAAGCTGTCAAACAATTTAGGAATCCCTGACTGGTTGAATTTTGGGGCGTTGATTAAAAATCTGAAAGAATGTTAAGACGTTCTGGTTAGTACTGGTTATTTTCAGCTAGTTTTGATTAAAAAACTAACTTAATTCACAATATTTTCCTTTCTTTACGCATATTACATCATTCGGCTGCGATTCGGGATCAATGCTTTGGTAGGCGCTGGACGTTAGTGTTAATACGTGCTTAAAAAGGCATTTTTTTTAATTTTGTTTGACGACACAGACAAAAGTTTTTTTTTATAAAAAAAAATAGTACCGGGAATCAAGTTATAAATTTACACCCCCTTAACTTTTCTATTTTTTATTATTATATTACTATATTAAATAGGTAAAAAAAGTAATTTGTTGGGTTAATTCTGTAGTTTTTAAATAAGTATTTAAATTTAAATACAAATTTATTATAAACAGAATATGAAAAAAGTGATTTTTTTTAATTAAACACCCTGTATATTCTATTACCATTAAAAATCTGTTAAAAAGCTATACAAAAAAATTTATTTTAATTGTCTTTTTAGATCATTTAAAAATAAAATTATATTTGACTATCTTTATACATATGTATATGTATGCATATTTTTAAGGTAAGTTATCTTTATAAACTTTAATTTTTTATTTAATTTTGATGTTATTATTATAATTTTAGTATAGAGCCAAAATTATTCTTTAAATGTTACTACATGAAAATGCTCTAATGTACTATTTTTGCAAAATAAACAAAAAAAAACTTATAACGATTTAAAAACAGTTTAATAAATAGGCATCGTCACATTTGGTCAAATCCGCTGATGAGTTTAGGAGACGAAACGCGAAACATGAGAATGAGGTCGGTAAGGATACTGGGAGATTACTCTGTAAAGCTTTCTGAGTAATATGGAGTAATTCTAAGTATCTTCCACCTGTTTATTACTTTGATGTTTTTCTCCTTAGCTCGTTGGTGTTTTAACACGCAGGACAGTGGTGCATAGTTCGCATTCTCTGTGATCGGACAAGGATCTAAGGATAGGTCCTAACAACAGAACAAAAAAAATGTTGCACACGTGGCTCTACTTAGTGTTAAAACCTTTTTATTCCTAGTGTTCGCAAAAAATATTTGATTTAAATTTAAGAAAATTTAATTTACAACAAAAAAATATCCAAGTTTTTTTGTGTGACCTAAGATTTCAAACAAATAATAAAAGTCGCTTGCATCCCTTTTCCAAGAAGCCGCAGGACAAGAATGGTGATACCACAAACTTAAATTTAACTTTACTTTGACCTCCCTTATTAACCAAAAAATAAAATAGCGTAACCCCTAGTGTAACATTTCAATGACCTACATATAGATAATTCAAATTAAGCTTGCAACATTATTAAAGAGCCCATCGGCATAATTTTCAATTAGTATAAAAATCCATGACAATTCATTGTCAAGCTGTTCTTGTTGTGGCAGTTAATATCGTATTTTTAAATAATTTTTATATTTATTGAATAAATGCAATAAAAAATACAAGAATAATTAGTCTACAATTTGTGCCAAGTATTTTGGTGGGTGTCATCATACATTCCGTAAACAATTCTGCCATATGCAAAACGTGCAAGGTCGGATTTGTTATGCCTGCAGTTTAAGTGTAAATATTCAAGACCTTACGTTTTGTCTCTTTATAAAAATTACGCGGAACGTTAGCTGGTAGCTACTCTTTGTTTTATTTAGGTTTTTAGACTATGATGACTAATATTTTGTCTGAAATTTAATGCCTTGTTTTCAAAAGTGCTTTTGCTTCTAGCCAAGACACAAACCCGAAATCGTATATTTCTGTAAATATGGTAAATATTTTAAGAAACTTTTTATCTAAATACCCATTTTTATTAGCTGATTGACCGAATTGCAACACTGCTGCTCCTTAATTTGAATTCCCTATCGTTTGACCCAGATGTTCAATTTTTTTGACATTGTCATGGTAATCAGCCCAAAAATAAAATTCTTTAATAATTTAACCGAGGTCGTATCTGCTATAATAAGAAAATTATTAATTTTGCAGACTTTTCTTTCTACACATAATATTTTTTTTTAATTTTACACCAACTAAGATAATATAACATTAAAAAAAATTACCCAACTCTATAGAAAACCAGTGTAACCAAAAAATTTTTCGACCTATTGATCAGATTTTTTTCTTTTCTAATCTCCAAAAAGCTACATCAATCAATCATACGGAACCTGAAAGAAACAGAAATTAATTACGTAGAAAAACATTTATCTTCCTATTATATCTTCCACTTCCTTCGTTTGATTTTTGTAGGGAAACTTAGGTCGAGAGAAAATATTATTAGGTTTAGTCTTTTCCGAAATGACCCAAACATGAAGCTGTTAGGGGAAGAGAGGTGATATACGAGGTTCGAGAACGTAAAGGTGGAGAAACGAAATTAGATTAATTTAGATGGTTTCATTAATATAGTGGTGTCTTCTTTTTACCAATTATACAGTGTGATCGATTAAAAGTCAAGGCACAGTAGGCGCTCAGATCCGGTCAAATATTTTACATGATTTTTATACAAATGTCCTTAAAAGACATTTAAATTGCATATAAAATATTTGACTGGACTATATGCGTCAATGCACAGTAAGTGCTCAGGTCTTATTACGCTCACAGTCTGGTTAAATATTTTACATGATTTTTAAATAAATGACCTTGGATGACATTTAAATAGCATGTAAAATATTTGACCGGACTATGCGCGTACCGAAACCTGATGCGTCAATACACAGTAGGCGCTCAGGTCTCTGTACGCTCACGGTCCGGTTAAATGTCTTACATGCTTTTTAAATATTTTGGATGACATTTAAATAGAATGTAAAATATTTGATCGGACTGTGAGCGTACCAAGACCTGACGCCTAGTAAGCATTGACCTTAAAGATCTCTTCGTATTGATAATTTGCGTCATTAAAGGTCCTCATAGCAGATCCGAACGAAGGGGGGCAATGGGGGCAATTGTCCCCACTCCCAGGAAGTGTGAATAGGGTTTTTCGGCGAAAATAGGGGTGTAAATAGAACATTATTGGCCTTTGATTCCTGTTTTGTCTCCCCAGGAGGTAAATGAATGGGAAAAGGTTAGGACCTTTTTTCTCGTTTTGTGTTAGCCGTTAGTGGTGAGAACTTTTTGTTTCTTACCCCCTCCCCCCAAAACTCATTCGTGCGTACGGGCCTGAGGCATAGCGCCAGTTTCAGAACCAGGTGAGTTTTACAAATAATACATGTATTAAAAAAGCGCCTTACCGCAACAGTATCCTGTCAAAAGTCCTACTACTTGTCTTAGCTGAGTGCGCCTCAGCTGAAGGACTTTAGTTTTTAGTTTCTTGGAAGGATCGCACAGTGTCTCCTCCGCATGTCTTTGGCCAGGTGATGTATGCCTACGAGCGAGATGTTGTTGTTAAGACCATCTGCTTATCGTTATTTTTATTACCTTCTTGGACAGTCCGAATACTGGCTTCGGACCGTTGAATCTTCTAGTTGACCCAGCTCTTGCCAGTTCATCTGCTTTTTCATTGGCTTCTATTCCCGAGTGTCCAAGAACCCACAGAAGTTCAATCCTGTTATTCCTAGCGGTGAGCTCTTTGATATTGTTCAGGCACTTCATCTTGATTTTGGATATTATACGATGGGCATCCAAGGCTTTTAAAGCAGCCTGGCTGTCTGAGAGAATGTGAATGGTGTGGTTGTAATACCCTCATCTTATATTCTCTTGAACACATGCTGGGATAGCATATATTTCTGCCTGGTATTATCCATCTTTGAGCCATCAGTGTACCAAACCAACCCTCTGTCAAGTGATGAACGTGTTTCGTTTGTCCATATCTTAAGACTGCAGCTGACCTTATATGATTTTTCGAAGTTGTAGACCCCAGTCATGTGGTCTGATCTCGCGTTCAAGGGTTGTAGGTTGATAATTCCCGTTACCCGAGATGTTGTTTTCACGTCCCAGTATTTATCATTTTTTAGGCTCTATTTAAAGCCTCGGTCTTGATAAAGATGTCCAAGGGCGTAAGGCCTAGGATTATCTCCATAGCCATAGAAGGTGTACTTTTTAGGGCACTGGTAATGCACAGACAAGCCAGGCCTTGCAGACGATTAAGCCTCGTGATTGTCGTTATTTGCTGTGGTTTTGTCCACCATGTGATTGAGCTGTAGGTGACTATTGGCCTGATGAATATAATATATCCAAAGGATCATCTTTGGTTTAAGTCCCAAGGTTTTTCCAATCATACTATTGCATCTCATGAGGCACATTTGACTTTGTTCAGATTTTTTGTTATCTGTTGATTTCATGTTAACTTAGTGTCCGGGATTAGACCTAGGTATTTCACCTTCTTAACAGTTTTTATCCATTTGCAAAAGATTTTTAGGTTCTCACAATTCCCTACATTACTTCGCTTTATGAACGCTGTATGATGTCCAAAGCTTCTTGCATGAGCTCTGCTATAATAGTAATATATTGTTGACAGATGCACATATTATGGTCAAAAAAATATTTAACGACATAATTATTATCAGACCTTGTATACTACCTTTTATTTGTTTTAAAAAGGTTAGTCCTTTAGAGTGCTTTTTTAAAATAAAAATATACGTTTGTTCATTGCACATTAGTTTTTCACTTTAATAAAAAAACTATTTAACCCAAAAAATAAAAACAAAATAAAACACCGAATTTATATTTTTTTAACTCCAGTATTATTTATTAAAGCTTTTTGGTGTATATTTCAACTTGAACGATTTAAGGAGATTCACTTAAAAACTTTGAAAGTTCAACTTTATCTGGGATCAAAGACTTAGGATAAAATCCCCTTTAACATCTTACTTCTCTCCGGGCAATACTTATAAGGGCTTTTTAGTTGTGGCTTATCTTGATCCTTGGGTAATGATTGGGCGGTTTTAAGTTACTAAGTACTTTAAATAATTAATCTTTAGTTGTACCGGGTGTCAAGTTGTAAATTTACCCCCGATAATTATTTTATTTCTTATTGTACAAGAGCAACAAAAATATTATTAAATTTGGTTAATTTTAGTTTTCGGGTCAGTAATTAGATTTATATTATATCTTAAGATATACAGGGAACGACAAAAGTATGATTTTTTGTTTTGGGCGGATCAAATTTAGTAAGTTCCTACATTCTATTAGTTAATGAATTATAATACACTTCACTACCGCTAAAGCATTTTTTTACAAAATTTAGTTTTTGGGATGCCTAATTGATCAGTAATATTATTATTGTTGCCAAATATTAATGAAAATGCGGTGTTGTCATATCTCGCTAACTGGTAAAGATTAAAATTTTGGAACCCTACTAAAGTTGGCATGCTCCTTTTATTGCAGTTAAAATAAATGGAACATTCTATTTAAAATACCATATATATTAGGTGTAGCGCAGACCTGGCAATAATGTCGATATCACTGTTCAATTCTATTTGCTTAGAAACCGTCAAATACCCAAATTTATAAACGCAGCTTAAGCGGTTTTGGGGATATTTAAGCGCATCTAAACTTTTTACCTAAAATGTCAGTTGTGATATCGTATCTTAGCAACTAATGAAAATGTAATTTTAGAAATGTATGAATCTATTAAATTTGGCATGCGCAATTTATTGCAATGAAAATAAATGAGCTATTGTATTCAAGAAAAGAAAAAAACGTGTAGTACAAAACTGGGTAGTCTGGCAACGATGTCAATACTACTGTTAGATTCTTTATTCTCAATACCCTATAGATACCGTATTTGGTTAATGAAACTTTAGTGGTTTTAAAGATATTTAAGAGTTGCACTACTTTTTACCAACCCACTATTTATTCCTTATATGCTATTAATAACGTTCACAAATTTAATAAATAAAAATATTTGGCAGTAATTAAATATTGCTTACGATTTTTTTTAGTAATACTTCAAAATGTAACATTACTGAATAATAAATTTTGTCGCTATTCTTTTGGGGTGACGATGAATGGTCAAATAACTGAAAAATATGCATGTATCGCAAAAATCCACAAATAGGCAACACATTAAAGTTAAGCAAATAAAAGTGTGTTTCTGTGTTACTTCGTATTTTACCATTTAATTTTAAAAGTTTATATTTATTTTTAGGTTATACAGGGTGTTTCAAAACAAATGCCAAGAACTTAATAGTGAAATTCTTTGTTTAAAATATAGGGTAGGTTGCTGTATGAGCCTGGGGTCAAAAAACAAGCCTTAGGGATAATGAAATATCAGTACAAATATAATACCAACATTTTTTAATTTAATTTTAAACTCAAACCAATGAAATTATATCAGAATATCACTTTTATAGACTTACAATGTTATGTATATTTTTACATTTTTGTTTTTTTTTTTTGAACTTAATTGAAAGTAGTTCAAATGGTCAACATCTATCATTCTTGTTAACTAAATTTAGGGAAAAACAAATTAAAAAATAATGAAAGTACCCTGGTTTATTTAAAAACTATTTTTCCCTATGTGATTTTTTATATAAACTTACTGATTAGAAATAACAAAACAAAATGTAAATCATTTTTTATTTTTCGCCATTACGCATGTTTAAAATAGGGCTTTATTTGACATTGCTTTGTAGTTTAAATAAAATATGCTTTTTGTTTTTAAGATTTAAAAAATATATATTTTTTTATTTTATCCCATCTTGTAAGCGTTAAGTTATGCCCCCAAGTTTATAGAACAAACAACCCTTTATTTTAACCAGCAAATCACGTTATTTTTTTGCATTTGTTTTAAAACACCATGTACAATATATAAAGGGTACAGAAATAAAACAAAAACTATCAATTTTTATTATAATTGAGATTATTATTGCAATCTGATGGTACATTGTTATATTTTACTGCCCAAAATATCAGCCAAATAAGACTAATATTGGAGACCCGAATAAAATTCAAAATTTCTATGGCTTACCATTAAAAAATAAATATTAAAAGCGCCATATCTCAGAAAGTTGTTTTTCTGAGAATCCTTGTACCCTTTATTGAATATTATTATATACATATATTATATATACTGTTATTGTTAATAATAAATGATATTAGTTTTCTGATAACTGGTAAAAGTAAATTTTAAAATTTTTAAGTATTATTGGCCCATTAAACTATGTTATTAGTGACAAAAAACAAAAAAAAATTGTATATTTTTTATTTTTTAATAATTTTATTAGTTATTTGGCACCATTTTAAATTTTGTCTAAATCTATTTTTCGATTACAATGAACCCCAATTTCGAAACCGAAAACAGAGCGCAACACTTGGACCGCGCAAGATCGTTCAGCCAAAAATTCTTTGTAGATGGTGCCCACGCAAACTCACTACAAAACTAGCACTAGGTGCATTATGGTAGAAATGATGAATGAAAAAGAATTAATGTTAAACTAATCTCATTTTCGCATGCAGACGCTGGCAGTTAAATGTTTTTGATTATTTTAAAGATAAACCTGGATGTACGATATATTGTTTAGCAGGAACTTTAATGCATTTATATTAGTTTTCTAAGATCTTTATATATTATATCGTAATGTCAAGTTTTTCTTAAACATAATAATAGAAAAATACCGTTTTCAAATATATACCCTAATATTTGGTTTCCTTTTTCATTTTTAAATAATCATTGAAAAATTAAGGATAGCTAAATTGTTATGTAATACATCACGTTACTAAGGTAAATAAAATGAGGTTATAATTAGTGGAAATACGGTTAATATTTTCCAAGGTACGACTTAAAAGTCACGTGGTGTTCTTAGGCCACCAAAATGAGCTCTGGCGCGTGACTTTTGGTGGGGCCTATTTGACAACTGTATTCAAAGGTTCCTTGGGTACCTACCTTGCAATGTTCGCAGTTGAAAGCGATTGAATAGTTTTGGGCGCAATCGTAGCGCCTTAGGAGTTCGGTATGGCTGCAGGAAGCTTGGGCGGCCAGGTCGTCGGCTTCGAGGAGTTCTTGCAGGAGAAGGCGGCAGGTTCGGGTGTCGTGGAAGGCGGCCTTTGGTAAGGCCTGGGCGACCCGGTGCTCGCAGCAGTGGCGCAGCCTTAGGTTGGCCAGCGCGGCGCGGCGCCGCCCGGGCGACAGGTCGCGGCCGCACAGCTCGTCTTTGTGCGATTCTTGCAGAAAATGAAGGCACTGTAACGGATCGTTTTTGGGGTCGCAGGGTAGGGCGCAGGCCGCGGCGGGCGCGGTGCACGGGGCGCCCGGGGCCACGACGGCCACGGCCACGGCGGCGGCCATCAGGAGCAGCAGGCCCGGCTGGGCCCGCCGGGGCATTCTGCGGGGCGATGGGGCGTCACGAGGCGCGGGGGCATCGCTGCGGGCGGCCGGAGGGCCCCCTCGCGGCCCCGGGGCCCGCTAGGCACTCGCGCGGGCCCCCAAAGGCCCTCGCTCATGGTGCTGCATGCTCTTTTGGGCTCGCGGCGGCGGCGGACTCGCGCATCACTCGGCACTTTTGCACTGCCGCCGCACGGGTGCTGCTGCGGGCTCTTCCGCTCGGCCGCCATCTTGACTGAGCGCATCTGCGGCGCCCGCCCGGGCCGCGCCGAGCGCCGGTCGATCGTCGCGCGCCTCTTCGATGCCATTTCCTCTATCTTTTAGTTAGCAAAATACCGTCATTCGTCTGCTCTGCCTATCCTTCTGTTAAAATATTGATTAAATATCAGGCCTACGCTTCTAACCACGCTCTGGCGTTTATTTTAGATAACCACGCGTGCTCAAAATTTAGGAATGAGCAAAATATCCTAGTAATTAATGTCACTTTTTTCTTTTAATTGTATACCTAACTCATTGGAAGATATCTATTTAGGCTTAAAGAAAGCAAAACCAGCAATTTGTAAAAAAAGGGTTATATATTACTTTAATAAATAAATATTTCCATTAAAATATGACAATAACTATATTGCGTTATTTTTTAGTTGTATTATTTTGTCTATTTCTGATTACTTACTTTAAGTTAAATGGGGACTTGATAGGTCGCTACATCATTAACACGACAGTTTTTAAAAGTACAAAAAAACAAGCATTACCATTAAATTATTTTTTACAGTTAGTACTTTGATAAACCTAATTTGTTTTAGTTCTTGTTCCCTGAAACCAACAAAGTTAAGTTAAATATTATTTTTTATTTAATTATCCCAAATAAAACTAATTCTATTCTATTTTTGTTACTTATTTTTGCATATACACATACGTAGGTCTTAAAAGTAGTTAATCTGTTTTTATTTAAAAATAATTGTAAAGTGTTTTTACGTGGTCCATAATTGTATAATAATAAATTATTAACAAGGTTGTATTAAACAAACATTTTTGTTTTAGCCATTGAAAGCGCCACCTAGAGATAATTTTCTGTGCTTCCCTCTATTTTCTATTTTTGGGAAGTTTTGCCTGCTTCCTTATTTTAAACGGTTATTGATTAGTTGGAGTTCAGATTATTTGCCCCTATGTGACTACTTTATTTATCAATAAAAGATTGGAAAGTATTATTCTTATTCTAAAAATTTAGAGTATGCAAGTAACATGTTTAAAGATTTTTTAATATCATCACAAGACCTGTAAAAGATACTAATAGAATTTAACATATTAATCAAATATGAAATAAATAAAAATTCAGTAGTTTGTTTTTGGAAAAACCCTTAAATATGACGATCTTTATTTTGGGCTGCAGTTTTCCTTATGGTAAATTTATGGATACAGGTTGTTCCATAAGGAAATGATGACCAATAACTTTCGATTTTTAAATAGAAACACAAAGGTTTAACTTTAAAAAAAACTTGGTTAAGTTGACTTTATATTTGACTACAGTTTTTTCTATAGTAAATTTATGTATACAGAGTTGCCAAAAAACATGCAATAAACACCAACCTATTTTTTAAAGAATATAATAAGTTTAGTTATAAATTAACCGCGATAAAATGAAGTTAATGATCGTCGTTTATTTTTGGGCCACCCTGTATATATAATAATACCTTAAAAAAGCCTGAAGCTATGTCTAAAGATGTCTAAGATCTTTTTAAAAACAAGCCCTCTAATTGTAAATGAAATTGGTCCAAATTATCTATCTTCGCAAATTTTGAAAGAAATCAATAGCAAGCTTTCCGTTGACCTCAGGTATAACAGCGCATTCCAATTAAAATTAGCCACCTCCTATAATTCCGTTATTTCTACAATAATAAGAATATCCTAAAGTAGGCATATCAATTCTTATTTTTAGGGGGACACTTTTTGGTGTCAAAATTGACTTGTTCAAAGTTATAATTCAGTTAATGGAAAAAGTGCTACCATATCATAAAGGTTTTTAAATTGCCACCTTAACATTGTTTTTATTCGTTTTTTGACTTAACATTCCTATTATAAATGAGACATAATTTTACTAAGTTGAATAGAGGATCATGATCAGGACCACTAGCGTAGCGTGGGATGGTCCGCCCCGTGCCCCGAAAAGGTTTTTTATAGAAATAAAGGTAATTCTTTTGTTTTTTTGGTTAGTTCTGGGAATTTAGAAAAAAAAGGGAAAAAGAGAGAGCCCCGACTAAAGAAAGGACCCCATTTGGAGGTAAAGACTTTTTTGTGTTACAAAGAAAAATACAGAAAGGGGGCCCCGACTTTCATAAAGTATATCACGTTAAGAAGTCCGGTGATGGCTTAGCGTGTAAGGCGTTAAGTCGTTGAGTGCACAACGGACGTGAGGTGGGTTCGAATCCTGCTGAGGCCAAATATTTATTTATAAGTTGGTCGGAAATTTAGTGGTTAGCTCAACACCTGACGGACAAAGTGCAAAATGTATCGACGCTGAAGGCCACCAAAGGACCAGGGCGCCGGAACACACTTTGCCGTGTCTTGCGCAACTGTAGACCTGCGGATCCCACTCAGTTGGTAGGTTCAGTAGTGCCCTCTGGTTGGGGACGAGGTCTTAAGTTGTCACTCATAGGACCGTGGTTCGGAACCCACGTTAAGCTGTAGGTCCCGTCTGGCTGACATCACCCAGACGTAAAAGACAGGGCGCACAATAAGCCGAGCGGCTTCAGTGCATGGGTTATCCCGGCCCTATTCTAATCTAAAATCTAATATCATGTTAAAGAGGGAGGGCCCATAAAGATTAAAAATTAAAAATATCTAGATGTCAAAAAGTAACAAATGGAGTGTCTTTGTACTGGAAATGTCATCTTCTATTCAAATTAGTAAAACTAATCAGGGTGTCTTATTTAAAATAGGAAAGTTGGGGTAGGTTTTGGCATAGTTTTAGCTAAATCTTAAGAAATAGAAAACAAATAAATTTGTGAAAAATGCACATTTATGTGATATAGCTTGTACCAAATTATATATTATTTTTTTAAAATGGGTGAGCCATCAGCTAGCGACCCCGATATTTGGGGATAATTTTCTCAAAAACCACTGAACTGAATTTAAATAACTAAAGACTGTTAACAAGAGAATTTAAAACTCTTTTGAGATGAGGTATTACTTGACCCTTTCCCATTTTTACTTTTTGACGTTTGTATTGGTAAGGAGAGAAGATAACCCTGAACAAGTAAATTTTGACATTAAAATTGACAAATAAAATCATTTTTAATTCGAATATACTATATGTAGAACACGGTGCACAAAACAAACTTTAGTAATATAGGTATGCAATTTTTAATAGTTAAGGAAATATGACCATCACTAGAAGTTTAATAGTTAAATGGCCTTATGACACTGTACTTAAATGCATCGGTGAAGACACCGCATAGTGCAGCGATCTTATGGGACTGTTAAACAAAATTAATACACACACCTCCAAAATTCTTAGCCCCCTGGTATATTCTTAAACCCGTAACTATAAAACGACAAAAATTTGTACATAAATTGTTAATTAAATGTCAAATATTCTTATCGAGAAATAAATAAAAATTTATAGCAAAAGAATCGAAAGAATACAAACAAACAGTTTTTGTACAGAATGCCGGGAAATCCGATTTCTTCGTTTAACAGAGAAATAATAGTGGCTTTACACCAAGAAGGTGTGTCAAAGCACCAAATTCAGGACCTCAGTCAGACGCATAATAACTATGTTTAAAGAGACTGGTGGCATTGACCGAAGGCGAGGAACTGGTCGTCCTAGAGTAACCGCACATGGAGAAGACCGTTATGTGACTGGTTATGTTCGTAGGAATAGGAGAATCACAGTACCAGCCCTTCGAAGTCATTTTTTACGTACGTACCTGATAAGAATTTCAATAAGTACAATTTGAAGACGATTACATTCTAACAATTTAAGAGCCAGAAGACTCTTAACAGTGCTTACGCTTTTACCTCGACATATTGCTGCACGATTGCAATGGGGTCAGGAGCCTAGAAATTGGCTTTTACAACAATGGCGAAATGTCCTTTTCTCCCATGAGACAAGATTTGGACTGGTAAGTGACAGCCGCAGAGAAAGGGTATGGAGGGGTCCAGGCAGACTGGAACGACTAACTACATATTTTGGGGCGGAATAATGTACGGGCGGCGAACTCCACTTATTCTTAGCGAGCGGACCACGACAGGTGCTATATACGCCGAAAACATTATCGAACCTATCATTCAACCCTTGCGCAACGAATTTGGAAAAATTTTTATTTTTTAAGATGACAATGCCACGCCACATCGTATTCAAAGGGTACAAAACATGCTTCGAGAAGGAAATATCGAAGTATTGGACTGGCCTGCGAACTCGCCAGACATGAATCCGATTGAACATGTGTGGGACTATATTGCTAGATTAATAAAAGAAAGAGAAAATCCTCCTGTAACCCTTCAGACACTGGTTATAGTCGCCCAAGAGGGATGGGACAACATGGATCAAGGTTATCTTGACAACCTTATTCGCAGTATGCCAAGACGTGTTGGTCAACTCATTGAGCAAAGGGGTGGCCATACTGATTATTAATGTTTTGTTATGTTGTATGCTTACATTTTTTTATTAAAAAAATTAAATGATATTTGCATTTTTTTACATATTTTTTAATTTAATTATTTTTTTAAAAATAAACAGCAAAAAAAATATTTGAAGCTACAAAATGTTAGCAATAAAGCAATTTATTAAATGTACTACACTTTTACACTTAAATTGCATTACATTGTGAAATACCAGGGGGGCAAGAATTTTGGATGTGTGTGTATATCCAAAACTAATATAATTAGACATATTAAATCATATCAATTTTTGTAAAGTTTCTTGGACGATCTTTATAATAATGATATAATATACAGAGTGTTGCTTTTAAAAATATATTAACTAAGATAATATACAGGGTAGGACAAATAATATTTATATCCTACCCTGTATAGCTTAAGAAATATTTAAACTTTAAACTAATACTTCTGTTTATTAAAAAAAAAAAGAAAAAGGTAGAGCGTAAATTTATAATTAGACTTCAGGTAGTATTTATACTTACTATATGCAAAAACTCTTAATAATTTTTATAATTAACGAGTTGTACTAATTATTTTTGGATCATTAGGCTCTTGGATGATAAAAGCATTTATTATTAGCTCTATTACAACTTTTTTTGCTCTATTTTCGAAATCTAAGGTTCAAAACAGTTACCGAAAATAAATCATGCAGAGTAAAAACAATTTGATTTTAGAAGTGTTTTGCAATTACCATTTACCATTTTAAAGTGCTTTATTAAGTTGGTTATATCTAAAATTTCATATAATTTACAACATAAATGTATTTTATTTCTTCCTGGTTTTCCTTGTCCAGGATTCAGGTAGACAAACAAGCCAAAGGGCCGAAGCTAGATGAGCTGCTTCTTGGTGGTAAACATATGATTTTTATTATTTAGGGCGGACGTTCATCAGTGTAACCTTAAAAACGTCATTACAAGAGTATTGTGCTAAAGTTAGCTTGTATTAGGTTTACTATTTTTTGCTAGTTTATGTTTATTGTTTTTCTTGATTTTAAATCCTACTTGAATTTTTTCAGGTACGTGTAACATCAGGTACGAAGAAGTAGCGCGCGTTGAGACCAAGTTTGTCAGTCTTTGTCATCTTGGTATTACATTCATTCAGTAGTCATACTTTATTTTGTCGTTCATTCTTATGATATTTAGATTTTTAATTTAATTTGTTAATATTTACCTGTATTTCAGTTCTCGTCTCCAAAGTAAAAGGGCATTCTATGATACAAGGGCCAGAAGTGTTGCAAATAATTGAAATTCTAAGTATGCCTTAATCTGCATCATTTTCTTCTAATAAGAAAAACAAATTGATGGATATCAAATTATTAGATCCTTAAGATGTAATTATTAAGAAATTCACATGCATTTGTCGCATAGTCATACAAGCACAGTTTTTTTTCTTGAATAATTTTTGCGACTGAGTCAAAATCGTAACTGATATACTACCTACATTTTATGCGATAAATTTCAATTAGGCGTGGCCTAACAAATCTATAATTTTATGGGATATAATTATTTTGTCCATTTTGTACTTATGTTTTTTGTATGTTTGTTATGTTTGTACTAAAAATTGAACTCGTGCTAAATAAACGAAATTAGGATTTTTGTCCACAGATCTCTGCACTGTGCACTGTTTAAAATAATAAAAATACAGTATAAAATATAAAATTAATTTATTGCTAGGCGCCTCTGTACAAAATATTCTATTTCTAATTTTCTAATCCTAAACATTATGTGGCAATCCATGATTTAAAAATCCAGTACTACTTCATTAATATTATTTCTAAATAATGGTATAAACAATGCTTTTTTCAAAAATTTTCTTGGTCATTCTTTTAAAATAAAAAATAGTATTTTGGTTTAGAGTTAATAATACTATAAATAAACTTTTTGGTAATGCATTAGACTAATACAAAATAACAAAAATAATAAATATGATTTGTTCGGAAAAAGATACAGTATAAATTAGTTCCTAAATAAGTCTAGCAGCCATTACAAATGGAATAACTGGAATTTTAATTATTAAAAAACAAACAGTCAATATGCACAACAGTTATTTTAATACACCATTTAACGCCTAAACTTAAGCATTAAAAAAATGAAATGACATAATACAAAGGTGCATATATTCAATAATATACAGATATTAAAAAAATATATAAATTGAATTTTTTCACCATACCTAATACAATTTAGTGCAACCTGGTAATATAATTTAAATAAAATATAAAGAAGTTGTATTACTAAAAATAACAGGTTTATTTACTTACTAGTATACTTTTTAGTTGTAAAAAGAATGGAAAATTGGTTAAAAGTAAATAATATGGCATTATTTAATTCTATCATGTTTATTATCCTTAGACCTGTTATATATTTTATTTTTACTGAAATGTTACGAAATGACGGGATTCATTTAAATCCTTGGCTTTTAGTAATAGTAAAATTTCGGAAAAAAGTAAAAGTAGAAAAAATATTGTTTAGAAAATATTAGTGACATTCTACAGCGGAGTTTTAAACCTGTCTACAAAATAAAACTTTTGATTTAAACATACTTTTGTAATGCTACTTATTTGGTTAAAAAAAAAATTATATTATTTTTTTAAAGAAAATTACAACAATAACTAGTTGCAAACATTTTTTTTTCAATATAAAAAAAATATTAATACAAAGTTTACCATGCGTTGAATTAAAATTCCAGTAATAAGTAAAAATAAATTTACCAAATATTTAAACCTTATGACTTTTATAAACCCTTAGTTATACATTTAGCCAAACAGTAAAAGTATTTAAATACAATAAAAAATAGAATCGTTTTAAATTTTAAATGTCTAAGTAGAAAAAAAATAAAATTTATGTTGTCATAAAAATTTTGTTCTCTTTTAAAACTAAAAAAGTTGCAATTTTTAAGAAGAACACAAATTTATTATTTTTATTTTATAGATATTGCTCATAAATCTTTTTAAAATTAAAGGCCTTGGGGCAGAAAACCGGACAAGTCCAAATTTCATTTTTGTAGTAACAAGTTAACAATTTTACAAATCCGGAATTGTCCGCATTTTTTTAATACGTCGCCGTCGGCTATGTGTAAAATTTTTAAAGCCACGTTTACGTGCTTGGACTTTACAATTTTTGCATCAATCCATGCAAATTTCTTTAGGGCATATGATTTTGTGAAACATTTTTGTCAAAAAATGGACTTGTCCAGGTTTTGCCCCAAAATCTTGAACACTTAAATTGTTTTTTACCTTAAAAAACAAGTACCGTGGTCAAAAGGACTTATATTAAATTAAAAAAAAGTAAATTTATTACAGAAATACTATACCGGCTGTCAACGAATTTACAATTCAGCAATTTATTTCCTTTAGTGCAACTGTATAGTTTTCAAATTTAAAGATGTTATATTGTATCAGTGGATGCCCATTTAAGATATAATAGCATCTGTGAATTAGTTCCGGATGACCCGGAAGTGATATAAAATTTGATATTTTTAATGAAACACCCTGTATATTTTTTAGGATTTGAATGCTTCAAGTTATTTCTGATATAAAATCTTAAATATATCCATAAAATGACTTTTTTGGTTTTAGAGAAAATGGCGTTTGAAAATGTCCAAACGACCCCACAATATGCAGTTTTATGGGAAAAAAAATGAACATTACAAAAATTTAAAATGCTTAAAACAGTTCTTTTAAAAGACTTTGTTCTGAGGTCGTTCAGACCTTTTTAAACTCGGTTTTCTCCAAAAATGAAAGAGATAGGTTATGGGTGTACTAAAGAATTTATGTTAGGAATGACTTGTAGAATTTAAATTTTTATACGGGGTGTTTGATTTAAAATATCCAAGTTTTTATCCCTTCTGGTTAAACCAAAAGTAATAGGCAAAAACTCTTATATCTTAAATTAGTATTTCACACACTTTTACATTCTAAAATTTAAAAGGTAAACTTTTTCACTAAAGGAAATAAAGTGCTGGATAGTAATTTCATTGTCACCCGGTATACCCAGAAATTTTTTATTTGGAACATCTGGGTAATGGTAATACTGTTTCCAGCGTTTTTTTGCGACTGTAATTATTTAACAAAAGAAAACGATTTGAGACAATAAACACTAAGAAAATCACATTGTGTTTAAAGGACATTTCTAAGGCATCTTGTTACAATTTTAAAAATATCTAAAACATCACACATTAGTTAGTTAAAAAGTTTATCAGTCAAAGCTTCCTTCGTTTATAAAACGAAATAAACACTTCGTAGGTACTATGATACACTAGTAATCCGTTGAGTAATTAGTTTCTCTAGTATAAATAAGGCTAGCGAAACCACTAGCGACGATCTTCGGCAAATTCCGCTACTATTGTCATTGTGAAGATGATTTGGTTCTAGAGAGGGATCGTTTGAAGCGGAATCATGATGTTCACCTAATAAAAGTAATAATATTAATTTTAGAAAATAAAATAAGTATTAGTCAATATATTAAAAAATTGGAAAAAGTTGCTTTATCTGGCTTGTATTTTTTAAACATTTTCGCCTGCTTACTAACTATACCTACAATCTTAGTATTGAACATATATGGTTACAAGCCTTAAAGAAACATAAAAAGCTAAACCAAATAAACTGTATGAATTATAGCACTTTAAGGGGATATGCAAAATAAAAGATAAATTTTGGGTCAGCCTTTGATACTCATTAGATGAAAGTACACGAGCCGATGCGACGTCCATGTTTACTAGACTGATTAAAAAAAAAACAACTATTTTTTCATGCCTAATTATATTAAAAAAAATGTTTAAAGTAATAAAAACAAATCCTGGGAAAACCACAGCCCTCAAAACTAATATTAAGAGGTCTTGCATAAAAATTTTTCATATGATTAACATGAGAAAGTTGTTTTTTCACTTCTGAATTTTAAGACTCTTTAATGCCTTATCAAAAAGGTATACCAAATTATTTAGCCTGTTTGATGAACCATTAAAAAGTTATAAAATTCTTAATTCCAAACTCCAAAAACATGATTTTCCATATTAATCATAATATGGGAAATTAAAACAAGATTTTTTTATCATTTTCAACAATATTTTCGATATAATTTGAAAAAAATAGTTTTTTTGTACTCAGCCTAATGTTTACATTACATATAATTTGCCGCTTAATAAATATCAGCAAAAGAGCGTCCAAGTATATAAAGTATCGTATAGTATTTTTGTACTTAGTTATTTTATCAAGGAGAAGAATCACTTTACTTTTAAAATAATGTTCATCTATTCCTAAGTAAAATATTTTAAAAAGTTTTTAAAGCCGAGATCTTGCATACACTTATTAAAGTTTATTTGGCTACAATATATTTTAAAACAATTTTTTTTAATAAATATTCTTTTTATAAAAAAATATTAAAGTTTTTACCGACTTTAACTATAAAGACAATAATTAACAGTTTACACTACACACTTAGATAATAAGTATTGACCAGACTGTCCTGGTATATTAAAAAATTGTCTGGTAAGTAAAATATATTTTCTTTTAATAGAAAGTACATATTATATATCTAACACATACGATGAGCATTTAATTTAAATACTGTGCTTGGTACATTTCTTTGTGATGAACACAAAACAGAACCAACAAAAAACAACATATTTGACAACACAAAGGCAAAAGCAACAACATATTTTTTAAATGTTTAAGATAGGCATAAAAAAGTGTTTAAATATGAGTATTTGCAAGTATGATCTTAATAATATCCTTAGAATAATTAATCATGAAAATATATTTAAATTAATACCAAATTAAATAATATTAGAATATTACGGTTCTATCTTTAGAGAAAAAAAGTAAAGAGTAGTTTTTAGTTTTTATGTAACGCTAGCATTAAGTTTTTAGTTGAATGTGAGGTTAAATTTATAACCAAAAAACCCAAAGTATTTCAATAAAACTGACGAAAATGAAACATAACTGACAAAAAAAACATAACTGCTAAAAAACAAAAAAACACTTTTAAAATTTTATTTTAAATTTAATAACTCTATTATAATACGCAATTAATAACAAAATAGTAAAATAGCGGTAGTGTAAATAAAACTAGTATGAGGTTAAACTGAGTAATAAAGGGTCTTTTAATAAGAGTGATATTTTTTTAATAGTGATTTCTCGTTTAATTCCATATTTTTTCTTTTTAATTTTTAAGTTCTACTATTTTTACACACCTCTCAATTGGTTGAAAGTAATAAACAAATATTACCAAAGTCGTAGCCCAGTTGTGGCTACTCAACGTATATTTACTCGAGAATTGGGTCGCCATTATCCATACTCGGCGCAGGATATACGACGCACTGTGGAAATGTTTAAAAGTAAAGTTAACTTACGTTCACACTTTTCCACAGTGCTGCGTATAAGCTGCGCAGAGTATACCGATGATGGCGACCCAATTTTTGAGTGAATAAACATTAAGTAGGCACAGCTGCGCTACCATTTGGTATTATGTTTTATTACTTCCAAACGATCGTGAGGAGTCAGACGTTGCATCATAAAACTGCACACTATACTAAATACCTATAATAACACAAAAAAATAAAATATATTGATTAGAAATCAAGAAATCTCTATTTGAAAAACTCTTGAAAGATCATGTAGTTTTATAACAAAGTATTTTTAAGTATAATCAAAGACAATTATAGTATAATGCATTTCGTAAATTTCAATTATCTTAATATACTTTAAAAATACACGTTATTTTAATTGGTAAGCAATCTTTAGGTTAGTACTGAAAGTTTTTTTCATTTAACCTTTTTAATTTTGCTAAAAACTTTCAAAAGATATAGAAAATACTATGTGAAGTGTTTTCTTAAAACAATAGGCTCTGCTGTAATTAAAAACCTTTGACTTTAAATTTGTTTCACTTTCATCAGTCAAACTTAAAACTAATGGTTAAAATTAGAAATGATAAATGAAAGACGGCACATACTTATAAATGGTTTCCAGGGCGGCACTCATTCACTGCCTGATGGGGGCTCTTCGGTAGTTCTCTGGAATGGATCCACGTCGGTTAAACATTGACCGAAGAATACGATTAACTGGCAAAAATACACCGTTAAAGCTACTTGCCCCCAAAAGCTGCTTGCTTTGTTTAAATTGTTATACTGTTAACGTTAGGTGATTTAATTATATTATACAGGGTATCTCTAAAAGGCTCGGAAAAAAGCTACCACAAATTCTTGAGGCTAAAATGTGACGGTCTTACCCAAGTTACCTAAATCCAAAAGTGGATGATTCCGGAAATACATGGTATTAAAAATTTATTTTGGTTTTAGTTTTTTTATGGATATTTTTGAAAATAACTACTGTATATTGTCACAATATTTGAATAGAGGGGGTTTTGGGATTTGGAAAATTAGAATATGCCCTTCATTTTATTGTCAACTCTAGAAGCCGCCACCTATAGTATCTTGCACAAATTAAAAGTAAATTAACCGTTCTAAACCACTCTGTATAAAACATTTATAAAAAATTCTTATTGTTTAACATGTTTTACATGATAAAGTATACCTGGTAGAAGTTGATTTAAGTACTTGTTTTTAAGATATTTGAATTTAAAAAGTCACTTCCTGTATGGCAAGGTCTAAACTATATCTACATATATTTAAAAAAGCTTATTTTTTAAAACTTTACCCCCTGTATCACAAAAAATAAGCCAATTGGGACAAAGGTTTATTTTAACATTTCCTCTTAAAATCAGGTAAGAATTTACACTTTAACAGATTACCATTTAATTCTGAAACAGCCGGTATAGCATGGATCTCGCCCTACAAGAAGTTATTTTTTTTAAATCAACTTTTTACCCATTATACTTTTGGACTAAGGTAAATTGGGTTAAATCCTTATATTTTAGCTTCAGAAATTTGTGGTAGCACCTTTTAGAGACACCCTATAGATATACTTTATTATTCTTTTTATTACTTGCTAGTCCCAATATTATTTTGTAATTACCAATTTGTACACTAATATGTAAACTCAAAAATACCCAAAATTTAGTATCAGCTTTTAAGTGTTGGTTAAAATACCTGAAAATTTAGTAGCAAATTTGTACCAGGATATCTACTGCGTTTTACTACCTGATTTGGCATTTTATTATCTTTTATTTTACGTAAAACAACAATTTTACCAAACAAGTCATTGACAATTAAATTTTATTACAAATATAACTTAAATTAGTAATAAGGGAATGAATTTTAAAGTATGGTTCTATTTACAAGTAGATACATTTTATCTGCATTATTAAAACTATATTTTTAATAAAAAAATTACAATTACTTGCCATACATACTACAAGTTAATAATATTAATTTTTAACTTTATAGTGCTGATAGATATATTGGGGTTTTAACTTTTTAAATTTATGTTTAAACGTAAAATTGAAAAATAAATTCATTAATAAAGATTTTAAATACAATCCTATAAAAGAAATTTCTCATACGTTTTAATGTTCGCACAATATAAAAACTATGACTTTCATCTTAAAAAATCTTATTGATTTATATATTTTATTACATAAGGCAAACTTCTTATTTTTATTTTTTGGATTAAACTCCATAAAATTAAACTTTACAAATGCTTTTAATTTACTCACAAAGCATTTATATCTATGTAAATTTTAAATAAATTAAACTCATAAATGTTTGTGTGTAGACCAAACATACTTTTACGTAAATCTATATATTTTTTAAATTTGAAATTCCTTAGTTTATTAAAATATTAGACTTATTAGGACATAATCACTCTAACTTTAACAGTATACAATTATTATTTTTATTATAGATAACTCGTATAATATATATTTTCTTTAATTACTACTTTCCTGTTATCTTTAATTATTTTTATTTTAATTTTATTAAAATATGTCTGTTTAAATAAAATAACCATTTTTCGTTATACTGTTTTTTGTCTCTTAGTTAAAATTATTTTAAAAATCCTGAGCTACTTTCCATATACTCTAAATAAAAACAAACCTATGATATATTTTTTTATGAAGTATGCTGTAAATTTTAAAAATGTAATTCTCATTTAATACCTAGATGGTCTAGCTGCAACTGCCCTTTAATTAATTTTTTTGTAAATGTAATAACTAGCCCATATTCCAATATATCAATATAAGTCGCAAATTCTTTTAAATATGTTTATTACTTTCTTAGTTGAACTTGGTTGAACTTAAAATAGATTCTCGTAAACTTGCTTCTGAGTTCTTGATCATTTTTTACTTGTATAGCATGACGTCGGTATTATAGTCTAAGATTTAAATAAAAAGCGACCTTAAGCTATCTGTTTACCGGAAAAAAACTGTTTTATATCAAATAAATATAGTATTTAAACAAAGGCATCGACATAGGGTTGCCTAAAAAAATATGTTCAAGACTTTATATCATTTAAAAAAATAACCTTAAACATTTTTGACATACCCCGTATAATGACATTTTTTTTTTTTTGCTTTACAGGACAGTACTAATATATCAATAACTTTTTTGTCCCCAATATTTTTAAGTGAAGTCATGACAAATTTTAAATTTAAAATTTTGAAAACCTATTACAATTTTTTTATATATTCTTTATTATTTAAAAATATATATTTTATTAACTAGCCTTAATATATATTTAAAAAATAGGGGTTGCCATTATAATTATTAATGTGTGTGTATTCTTTTAGACTTTCGACCATTTTTATATTCTCTCATATAAAACTAATACATGGAAGCAGCTCTAGACATTGTATCTTAATTTAAACTTAAAATCAAAATGTCAATGAAAAATTTAAATACTAGGTAACGAAAGATTGGTTTAAATTTATACAGTGTCTGGCTAAAGTTAAGACCCCCGACTAACTTTTAAATCGTTTGGTATCTTTTCTTTACAATATGAGGACTTTAGTAAACATAACATCGTAAGCAAAAAACATTGTAAGCAAAAATGACATATATAAATGTCAAACTACGAGTTGAGCTGTGTGTCATTTAAAAAAATAGGTATTTTCTGTCCGTCCTACCCTGTATATTATTACCAATTTCATCATGAAAACGATCTTTAAAGAAGGTTTAAGAAAATACCACATTTATTATATCCAACTTCATGAGTTTCAGAAATATGACTATTAAAATCAGGTATTCAGGTAATTTTTAAAGTACCGCAATTTTGTAGTAGATGAAGGTACTGACCTAATATTCTAGGGTTATAAAGTACTTGTTTGAAGCCTTTAAAATGATGTGCCACAAGACCCACATTTCTATTTAATTTTTTGTTCAAAATGGGGCTTCTCAGTTTGACATTTATATCTGTCATTTCTTGCCATTAATTTGGTTTATGTTATTTAACTGAAGGCCTCAAGTTTATGAAAAAATACCAAACAATTTAAAAGTTTAAAGAGGAGCAGTGGCGTAGCGTGCCTTGGAGGGGCCCCGTATCACAATGAATTGGGGGCCAAAAAAATTAAAGACCTAAAGAAAAACACTTTTCAAAAAATGTTTTTCTTATCTCAGCTTTGCTTTTTTGTTCCTATTAAAAAACAAGCCCCACTTTCCCAATTTATTCGACAATTTCACTGTTTTTTACCACTACTTTTTGCTTACACACATTGGAGCCCCCTATACCCCGGGGCCCCATATCATTGACAAGTCTGATACGGCGGTAGCTACGCCTCTGGAGAGGAGTCCTGACTTTAGACACGCACTGTATTTATACTACAAATGATTTAAGTTCTTCTATCCCTTGGCGTGCTTAGCTTGGCAGGCACTACTTCTTTACTATTTATACTATTTATAGCCGTGCAACCATTCATTTTAGCCGAATCTATGCAACATTTAATGAAAATGGGTGGAAAAGGTGATCTGTTAGTAGGATAAGTGCAATCATAACATAAATATAAGTACAAATCAAAGAGTTTTTGTTTTTATTTAAAAATAAGCCCCGTACAAAAAAAAGTAGGTAACAAAAAGAAATTATTTCGCATTAAATATCAGATATCATTAAAGATGGACGAGGTGTAAAAATTTAATTACAAAGAAATAGTAATAGTAAAATATGTGTGTTTCACGGTACCCTGCATACAATTTACTTTAAAAAGTTTTATTTGTATTAACTCATTGTTTTTGTAATTTAACAAGAAAGTGTAGCTGTATTTTTAGAATAATAGATTTAATTAAAAATTAATATTTCTTACGGTTAATGGTTTATATTAAATATTTAAAAGTGCTTTGTGAGTACAAAAATAAAACAAATACTCGAATATTGTACTAGGGTGCTTATTTTATACAGTGCAGTCCATTAAATGTGCAACAAATAGGCAACTTTTTATTTGTAATTTCTCAAAAAAAAAAATATATCGTAAAAGTTAGTGCATGATCCCAAACTATCAGCAGTAGATAGTTTTATTAAAAGTTATGCCGGGTAGGTGAAAAAAAATTGCTTAGGAGTAAAGAAGCCTTATTCTAAAAATACAACAAAATGTCAAATAAAATAGTTTTTAAGAATTAAAAGTTATGCCTAATTACCAAGGCTAAGATTTTTTAAATTTTAGGAAAAATTTTCCAAAAGCACTGTTTATTACAATTTTTTATAATTTTTGGTAAATATCCCTTTAAAGCAGTTTTAACTCTTACTTAATTTTTAACAAATTGATTTAAATAAATCTGAATTTTGAAAATTTATCCGGATTTATATTTTTTACCTAACCGCTAACTTCAAGTTTATTGCAAGGTTACCCCACAATGTCACAAATATGTTTTTAATATTATTATTTATTAAAAATTCTTCCCTAATGTAGGTATAAAGATGTTTGTTTTTTATTCTTCCAAAAGTGTAGAACAGGTAATTCACAATTAAAACAAAAAAAAACACATAAGTATAACAATAGAAGGCCATAGCTGGTATGTACGTATAAGTCTGTATTCTAAATAATTTTTTTGTTAACATTTGAATACATTTAAAAAAATAGTTAACTCTTAAGCAGTCATTTTTACATACCCCGTATACCATTTAACTATTAATAAAACTAACTAAGGCAAAAAATTTTTAAGGTTCTGCACTTTACATTTACTTTTATAAAAATAACATTTTTTAGCGAATTTCAAATAAAAGTTTTCTATTTGTCGCATACTTAACGAACCACATATGTAAAGCTAGCATTGTAAAGTGAGAAGAATTTAAAAATTTTTTGCTCAAAATAGAGTGATACAAATTTGATGCCAATTTAGCGCTAAAATAAAAATTTGACGCTTTTCCCAGGTCCCGAAAAACAATACAATGCTAGCTTCAGATAAAACTAGCATTGGATACACCAAAACTTAAGAACAAAATATATACATAATCTTGGGCATTCCCAGTTTTTGATTGGTCGGAAGCGCCACAGACGGTCATGCAAAAATGTCACATTGGGGGTTCATAGTTAGTTAGTTCTGGTTAGATAATTTTTTTTATTCCTGTATAAAGCAAACTAAAAAACAAAAGATTTAACTAATCAGAACTAACCATGACCCCCTAATGTGACAGTTTTGCATGTCCGTATGTGGCTCTTGAGGTTCTATGTATTTTATACTGGTTCACCATTTTGCTATGAAAATCGCATCTAACCTCAATAACCTATCCACTGTATCTACGATTTTTACACTCATTCACCTTTTTGTCAAAAATGTACTCAGTAGTAATCGTTCCCGTTCGATTATTTCAATTGAGTTTCTATACTCTTCTCATATTACCAGCACTCACTGAGCACGCAGATTAGGAATGCCTTAGATTACTTATATATTTTGTTTTTAAGTAAACTAAATAATGTATACAATTCTAGCTTTATCTGGTGCTAGCATTGTATCGTTTTTCGGTACCTGGGAAGAGCACCAAATTTTTTAATTTTGACACTAAATTAGCATTAAATTAGCACTATATTTTGAACAAAATAAAATAAATTCTGTTTACTTTACAATGCTTTACATGCGTTATTGTATATTATATTTAAGACAAGTTTTTAACTGTGTTTGTAAATATTGATTAAAGATAATTCAAAGAGCATGAAACATCTTAATATGGTTACAATTTCGTGACCTGTTGCTCAATAAAATTAAATTCTAGTGTCCGTGGAATGTGATTCATACGTTTCATTTAATTCCATAAAAACACAATTACAAACTTGTCAGGCTACTTAAAATATAAGGGTGATGTTAATAGGTTCACAAATATCTACAGCACTATGTGCATAAACAAGTCACTAAGAAAGCACAAAAAAGTAGTCATACATACTTGATGAAGAGGGCGACACATGTTATTTATGACTTAAATGAATTCTAGTTAATTCACGTAAATTAGTAGGTTATTTGGTTTCGTACTAAGTTAAAGAATACTGGATTATTGCTTATTGGGTATCTAGTTTTCTATAGTTAGTTTGTTGTACCTGTTGAAAATTATAATATCGATTTTGCAATAGTTATTAAAACTCCAGACTTGCATATATTATAAAATCTGTTAATTTTCATTAAAAAAATGACAATAGCAGAAATTGAATAAAAATGTACTGAACTGGTCCAAAAGTTAATAATGCAATTATTGACCAACGGAAACCCTTATCCACTGTTTGTTTTTAATCATTTTTAAACGAAAAAAATGTTGGCTTTAATGAGTAATGTAAAAAAATTGACCTTTTTTCTACTACATATAATGTTTTAAGTTTTAAATATTGACAAAAAATTAAAATCTCTACGACATTTACTTTTATAAGTTTGTTCTGATATAAAAAACAAGAGTACTTTACTCTTTGGGATTTTCATATTTTTACTATAAACTTATTCTTTATAATACCAATCCAAGTAAAATTTGGTATTTCTTTAGTATCGGACCATTCGAAAAGTTTTAACATTTAGAAATTTTTGGTCCATTTGTCCTCTTGTAACACCTATCCTGGGACACAGATAATTCCAAGATTATTTTCGGGACATAATATAAAATTCATACCCATATATATAGTAACCAAAACAAATGCGAAAAACCTAAGAATGTGATTCCTTGTCTAAAAGAGGTCGTTTGTTTTATAAACATGGGGTTGAAAATCATGCCCCACAATAGTGGTAAAAATTAAAAAATAAAAGCTCTAATTTTTATGTTAGAAACCAAAATACCATTTTGTTTAAACTAATAAATATGAACACAAATGACTAATTTGAAATATTCTAAGCAAATGCATTAGATATTCCCAGGGTATATACTGGAAGATAAAAATATATTGCTGGCAAATGTTTCGCGGTGACCTCGAATATTCCCCGAATATCCGTAAGATATGTCACATAAAATATGACATATCCCTGGCTTATATGAATGTGTCTATTGAATATCCAATGAATATGCATGCAATGTGTTTTTGCCGTCTGGGTATACAGCATACTATCCTTTATCTTGAACAAGGAATCACCTTCTGAAATGTTTCGCATTTCTTTTGAAACACCCTGTAGGTAAATGTTTCTCACCTAATTTTACTTAATTTTTACCTTACTGTTTCATTTTAGAGAATTTGCAAAACCGATATTTACTATTTTTGTAACGAATAAAAAAAAACTATTTTTAATTATTTTATTTTAAGAACTTTTTAACGAATGTTTTTTAATTCCTACCTGCATCCATGTCAAAACCATTGTCATAGGATGGTATCGTACCGCCCTCCTCACCCTGTAACCACCCCGGGACTCACTGGTTCCGATGGTTCCTGAAGGCGCATCTTGGCACCCGAACCACCAATACGCCGTTGATCTTGGGAAGGCCGGCGTCGTAACGTCAACAGCAAAAGCTCTATCATTAAACCTTAAAGTAAAAAGAAATGTAATAAACATATATATTGTCAGTGGCGGGGCCTGTGTGCGATAATTTCTATAATATAGAAAATATATTAGTAAAGCGCACACAATCAATGAATGGAACCAGATATAAGATGGGGAAAGTTTAGTTTAAAAAATTCGTTCGTTCGCGTTGAGAAGAGAATCAAAGGCCTTTAAAATGAGGTGCTATATGGCCCCTTTTCCATTTGAAAAAAAAGGTTAACAATAACACTTTGGCACTTAGCCACGTGACCACAAAAAAAAAATGTATGGCAAAAAATAACACAGGTCCAAAAAATAAAAAAGTGCTTTGTGCTGGATATCAGACAAAGATTTTCTCACGATTTTTTTTCCGCTGAACACGAATCTAAAGCCAAACTAGGGGTCAAAGTTTGCTGGCGCCAAGGGGGCACTCGCATTTGTTTGAATAGAAAGAAGGGTTATGTAGCACCTCATTTTAAGTTTTTTTGTAAAACCTGCAGAAATGTAAGTTTTTTTATAAAAAGCGTCGAATTTGGCCCCTGTACGGACAATGCGGCTTTAATGGTATTGGCTTGTAAGTCTGAAATGGCTGTGCCGATTTTCAAAAATACCATAGAGCTAGGGGATATACTCCCGAACCTATTTTCCAATCCCGGTATTTCGGGACTGGGCACAGACAATCCAGGATCCCGGGAGAGTCCCAGGATTTGAGCGTAGAGTACAAAAATGCGCAAAAATTCAAAAATCAACTTTTATTCTTTAAACTTTTTAAACTGTTTTATGAAATAAGACCGCGTAAACCCGACTAAAATCAGCTGAATTTTTATTTTTATTTGAAAACTTGATAAATTGACAGGAAACCCAAGTGCGTTTAGTTTCATACATCATTTTAAATAAAATAAAATGTATTTATTGATCCCAAAAATCCCGGGATTTAAGGAATTTAATCCCGAAGATTTCGAAAGTGTAAAAGGGGCGGGATTATACCCTCTACATAGAGCCTTTAAAACGTAACCCGCCTTCCAAAAACAAAAAAATGCTAGTGCCCCCTTGGCACCAGCAATTCGGTTTTTGACCCCTATAGGTATACGTGAGAAAACCTTTCTCCGATACACAGCACGAACCACTTTGTTATTATGTAGACTTGTATTATTCACACTCTGTTACCTAAAACCTAAATTTTACCCGATCTCATCTTATTCAATATAAATAAAGGAGGGTGGAGGAGTTTTAATATTTAAACTGTATGTCTAGAAAAATAAAGTTTTTTTGTATCTTACCTGTAATAGGCACCACCTTTATAAAAGTAAGTGTAGCCATTTGTCCATTGGAAAGCGGCATCCAGATTGTCAGGAACACCTTCCCAATTTGAGATCAATTTAGGATACGTACTTTTTACCGGAGGTCTCTGAGAAGGATCAAACCGCCAGAATTTACTTCCTTTATAAAAGTAGATTTTGCCATTTCCGCTCCAAACCATTGCAGCATCTATGTCGTTAGGAATACCAGTAAAACCTTCGGAGATGTCCTTGGGGTAGTCACCGTCCATTTTCCTACCCTTATACCTAAAATTTTTATAGGTTTAATTTTTTTATTAAGCAGTAAGTAGCAGTTAATAACTTGTCGGTAATTAGATTTTTATGCAGATTGGGGAGGTCCGGGAAGCCCCGTCCCGCGGGTAACGCCGTTCACCTCATAATTTCTAGACGCAACCTTTAATCGGTCCGATATTTATTACTTAATATAGACATTAAAGCCAAAATGCTAACTTGGCTGATTTGCTCTTCGCGAAACCGCTTTTAGTCCTTCGGTCGTCGAAAATCGTTTTCATGCAGGTTGATATATTTTTATTCTGTGAAAATTCAAACGTTACTACGATAAATAAGTACTAATTTGCATCAATAATATATTAAAATGTAGGTGATTAATTGTAATTTGTTAAACAATATTAAAAAATTTTGTTCTGTAAGGTGTTTGAAGAAAATTGCAATTTTAAAGAAAAAATTACGTTATCGGGTAAGACAACCCAGAGAGAATTGCTTTGGCCAAAATGGCACCAAACCATATGTTTGCTATTTAGCTGTGTAGGGTATTTAAAACTTTAATAGAAATAACAGCAACGTAATTTATTTATATTATTAAAAATATATATATATATGATAAAATTATTTTATTTTTTATGTACCTTTTAGTCTTCATTCCATAATTTTTTTATTAAAAAGATTCTAAATGTCTAAGACTTAAAATAAATATTAGAGACCAAGTTATATGGTTTAATTTATTTAAAAGTGTTTTATTTTATAGTTAAAAATATCTAAATTGGTTGGCGGCCCTATTTACTCTAAGTGGTCTGCGTTATCCAACCTATCGGGCATCTCCGCCCATTGGTGGGGTATTAAAAACGTAACGTTTTTTTATCGAAAACGTTTACTTATCTAAAAATTAAGCATACGTTTTTATAAACAATAGATTTGAGCAATTAACGCAGTTTTTAATAGAGACCTTTATGTCATTGACACTTTACAGTATTGAAATTTGCTTATGCTTTTTAAATAAAAAATTTATTAAAACTTATAAGAAAAAATTAACTGATTCTTATTTTTACTTAACTTTGCCTTGTATCAAACATGTCATATAGTCGTAAATTAAAGTCAAAGCAAAGTATATTAAATCCAATTATCTCAAAAATGGCTGTTTAAATAAACGTTTACGATCGATACTTATAATAAAAGATGTTGACACCATTATGGCAAATGAGGTTTTTGAATTCTTTTTCTGATAAAAGATGTTGTACAAAAAAAAGATTATTATTTACAAGTTTAAAAAGTGGTTATAGGTATGCATTTAAATGAATCTGAGGTACCGCAGGGGCACTAAATAAAAGGTTTCCGATATCCACTTTTGGACTAATTTTAAGGTACTCACACACATGTACATTTTTGTGGCGCAATTTTTTATAGCGGGATAATAAATAAACTTCATGTTTACACATCCATGTTTGTGTAACATAAAGTTTATTTATTATCCCTCTATAAAAGTTGCGCCACAAAAGTGTACATGTGAGCAAGTACCTTAAGTTGAGCTCGGCGAGAATGTAATATTTTAGTCCAAAAATTTTGTGGTAGCATTTTTTCCTCACATTTTAGATATACTGTTTATATTAACTTATATTTAACAATATTTAATAACTGACCTCCAGTATTTTGATCCTTTAAAGAAGTAACTTTTGCCATTTTTGTATGTAAAAGCAGCATCAAGGTTACCAGGAAGACCCGGCCAACCGTCAGAAATTAATTTTGGATATCCAGCTGCTATACTTTCTTCTGTTAATCGCCAGTATTTGTCACCTTTAAAAATGTATGTGTAACCCTCTGCAGAGTTAAAAATGGTATCAAAAGTGGGATCTTTGCAGAGCGTTGTATCTGCTCCACTACCTAAAAAAATATTATTATTTTGTAAAATTGTATTCTTTTTATTTAATATTATTTTTAAAATAAATTATACCTTTGCCTGGTTGTGGTATTTTTTCGGAACATTTTGACTTTCGTCTGCCCCGCCATCTTCGCCAAATGAAGGCGGGCTGCTTTTCTTCGTCTGTTTGCCATAAAGTGCTTGAATACCATCAATATCGTCTTGGTCCAAGCTAAAAAATTATAAATATATAGAATAAATTGAGTGCCTACTGGTTCATTTTTAAACTAATTGTTTTGAGAGTGGGTGGTACTCGGACTATTTTATTTAAAAAATATAACTACTTGTATCATCGGTGAGGATACAGGTATATTATATGTTGAAACACCACTATAGAAAGATTACGACGGCTTTTATAAATAAAATTCTTTTTAAAAATGACACCTTTTACAAATATCGTGTAAATATTTATTCAGTAAAAAAAAACGTCTATTAAAAATATTACCTATGAATATCATTTGACAAAAAAATGACCTTTCTCAAAAAAAATATTGTATATTATCACAAAGATTTACATACATTTTCTATATTCCAAGTATATGGTACCATGTAAAAATAATATTTACAACAAAATCATTTGACAAAAATATCAATTTACGAGAAAACACCGCCTAAGATATAAATATGATCTCTTAATAATTTGGTTTACCTAATTTATAAGTTTGACTATTAATATTTTTATGAATATATTCCGACCACTTTATTATACTCCCTTGTCCCACACAATCTGTCAGAATAAGGGGCTCATATTTAATGACTTATTTTAATCTTTAGTTATATCTGGTTAAGCACATCTTATAAAATAAATTGTTGTGTCTTAGTCATTTCTTAAAAATGGTTAGAGCTCCAGTGACATGATTTGTGGACGCTTAGTGGATTGACCGTTCTGAGCTTGGAAAACTGCCTAAAAAAATACCTTCACAAACTTTTAATATTTTTTTATTAAAAATAAAACCTAATGTAATAAATATAAATAATATTTAATATTAAAATTAATAAAACAATTAGAATTTGACCCCAATTGTCGAGTACAACACCGGCTGCATAAATCGGAGCCGGTCACATTGTATTTAACATCGGCGTCGTTACCGGCACCGGTTGGCCGGTGTGTGAAAACGATCTTAGGTGTAGATACATAAGTCTACAGGTGTGAAAACCAACTGGCCGAAAATAGAGAATTAAAACCAAAATTATTAAAACCAAAATACTCGTGGTGGGATTTTTGTTGCTCGCATCGTCATCCAATGAAAGGCGGAAGCAGTGGGCCAGAGAAAGCCCCTGAAATCAGCGCGTTCGTTGCAGCGGTAAATTTTAGGGGAGTAGGTACATAGTAAGTCGGTGGAAGGGATTCAGTGCTTGATATGTGTATGGTCGACGGTTTGGTTTCCATACCGGTATATGTTGAAATAAGGAGTAAAGAGATTTATATCTTTAGATTGTATTTTGTTTTTTTTTTTGTAATACACAAAATTGACCACATACAAGTACCAAAAATAATTTAAAATGCCTTTCTTGTATTAAAACGAGAAGTAAAATAAAGACCAAAATATTTGCAGTTACCTACAATGCCTTCTAATTTCCATATAATGCATTATGCATAAAAAGTGAAATAACGGAGAACTTTTATTTTTATGGAATTATTTATTAGTACTATCTATACATTAAGAGGAGTGTACACTCGTCAAATCATTTTTTACTGTAATATTTTGCAAAAGATAGTACTTATGATGGCAGCAAAAAATGTACAAACTTAGTTGAAGTATCTAGTAAGTGTAGAGTGGACAAAGTGGAAAGTTCAGGGTTGCTCTAAAGGGATGCAAAGAAGTAATACTGCATATTGTTATTATGATTGAATGGTGTATAAAAAAATATACTTGCTGCTTTTTTGTCGTATTAATTCTTATACTAAAAAGTAGTAGGTTGTCTATGAGAAAAGGAGGAAGCGGTGCTATTTTCATTAAAGTTCATTGGATAAAGTCAAAAATATGTTTTTTTACTGGTGACAAACAACGCTAAATTAATATGGCCTTGTGAAAACCTTACCTGAAAAGCGGATCGTATCCTCTGTAAAATGGAGCCATCAGAGCTGATCGTACATCGGAATGACTTAATCCTAAAGAATGGCCGAATTCGTGGGCTGCTACTTGGAATAGGTTAGTACCTCTGTAGCTATTAATTGACCAACTTTCGGATGCGTCAAAGTGAGCGTCACCACCAAAAACCTAATGATAAAATAAATATAGGTAAGAAAGATTAAATAAATATTTTGCTATATTTTTTATTGTTTAGAACCAGGAGGACTTAACAAAAAAATTAGGTAGTGTGGCTGCCTGGTTTTTAAAAGCCTACGCTTGTTATCTCAAATACAAGTCATATTACATATAAGACTTACGAACGCCCTACGCCGCTGGATGCATTGAAAATAATGTAACCTTTCATATACAGGCGCGTTAGGTTACATTACTTTCAATTAAATTTTTTCTGTCAGGCGTAGGGCGTACGTCTTATGTGTAACAGGACTAAGTAATAAAGCAATTTAGATTATGCGTCCTGAATGTTATACAAATACCTGTTTGCTACACCTTTCATTACAATTTTGGTAATACCTTTTAGATATCTACAGTTTATTGTGGATACCATGATGCCATATTTGCAGCATATTTTTATAGACAAAATATACATAATATTAAAGAGAGTTCTTTTTCTTTAAGGTTTAAAAATCCATAAAATAAATTTTATGACGAAAAAGTCATTTAACTTAACCATAAAGTTAAAGAAAAATTATCCAGGCATGTGAAAAAGAGAATCACAATAATGCAAAGAAAGCTTTTATATTAAACTACTGTAATAAGTAAAAAACTATTCAACAAAAGAGTATACTCTTCTCATTTAATCTAAATAAAAATAGGCTAAATCATTTTCAATAGCCCCTTACATTGTATTTTTTATAATATATCTATATCCTAGTTTAATTTATGTTGATATACTTACTAAAATAAACAGAGTAGAAATAAAAATAAATACTTAAATGTTAGAAAAAAATGTTACCAATAAAATTAAATCTAGAACAGTAAAATTATAAAATTAAATAAATTACCTAATATACAGAGTTTTCAAAAGTAGCGTAACCGTCAAATATCTCATGACCTAGGCGCTTTAGAAAACAAAGTTTCAAACAAAAGTTGCATATTACTTCCAGTATATTTCATTTAGCCGTGGAACACAAAAGTTATTTTTGTTCAAATGAAACACCCTGTATATTTTTAAAATTTTAAATCTACGATACATTTTAAAAACATTTTGTAAAAGATGCAATGCGAATCTAAGCAACAATTTTTTAATTATTGATGTGTGAAGATTTAAATCTTCATATTTTTTGAGCCGCCGAAAGGGCGTTTATGGCGGTACAAATTACCGGTGCCCGGACGGAAAAACGTCCCTAAATGGCGCAATGGAGTTTGGATCTTTTTTTTGCTCTTCAACTTTTTATAAGGATAATTTTGAAAAGTAATATAAACAATATTAGTTTAGAGAAAATAAGGCCCTTTTTTGACCTTCAATTTTTTGACATTGACAATTAAGGGGGCCCGTAACTTTTACTTGTACCAGGGCCTGGCACAGCTATCGGGGGCCCTGCGGTACTATGCTGAATATCCAATTTTTTATCTTCTATGTATTTTAATATTTTATTTTTATAATAGAGCGATATTGTACAGGGTTGGTCCGTATATTTAGACAGCACCTATCTCGTTAATTGTACAGGGTAGAAAGAAACTTTAAATTAAAAGTTTTAGAAAATTATCCAAACCATTAAAAAATAGATTTTTGCAGATACAGAGTAAGTCAAAAATGAGTACAAAGAAAAAGTTTATTTTTTAAATGAAATACCCCGTATATTATGCCACCATTAGAACGGTCTTTTAAAAGGCTTTACAAAAATACCACATTTGGTATATCTATCTTTAATAGCTTCGGAAATATGGCCATTTTAATTTGGGTATAATATCCATTACATCTACAGTCACCTTAGTAGGTAGGATAATAGAAATTATATCTAGTATTTTTCAGATTTAAGTGGTCATATTTCGAAAACTATTAAAGAAATATATAAAAAATTAAAAAAAAATATCAACACGTACTCTGTATCTGAAAAATATATTTTTTTGACGGTTTGGACAATTTTCTAAAACATTTTTTGTATTAAAAGTTTTCTTCTACATTGTACAATAAACGAGATAGGAGATGTCTAAACATACGGACCAACTCTGTACAGCTACATGAGGTCCTATTTGAAGTTTGAAACTGTGCTGTGTTTGAATATCCAATTGAATATCGATATTTTATACAAACAAATACCAAAGTTTAACTACTGTTTGGAATATATTATTAACCTGTAGTTATTCACAACTTAAACTAATATTACAAACTTAACAGGCCTATCTTAGGGTTAAATGACATCTATAAATACCTAAATAAAATAGTACACTTAACATTTTATACCTAAAATCCAAATTAGGTGAAACTCACCAAAGTTGGTTAAGTTTACTTTGAAAACAAAAACAGTTTAAAGCAGTAAAGCACATAAAACAAAAGACAAACTTACTTTTCCCGGATGTCCGGGGTACGTGGGGTAATATGTGGGCGTATATGGAGTGTACCAGGGCCTATAAGTGAACCATGGATTGTACTGATGATTGACCCCAACACCGACACCGAAATACCCTTGCTTTTGCTGTGAGCCTAGTAAGTGTTGTTGATCTCGTGGCTGAAGTGTAGTGTTTGTATGGTTTTATGGTGAATATAAATGTAAGTGAACAATATGGGGTGCACATTTAAAGCAGTAAGCAAAGCTAGTTATACCATAATGAACAATCACCTGTGTTTTCGAAGATAGAGTCTGATTAAATATCGTAAACTTCCTTTTTTAGTTTTTTGAAAAAATTTAAATATTTTTTAACAAAGCTTTCTTTAATTGCAAGAAACTGCTCATTACGTACAAAATTTTCATTTATATTTTGTCACCCACTTACAATGGTAACGAAAAAGGATAGAAAAAAACTTTCTGTATAAAAGTTACTTAGATTTTTATTTATTATCTTTTAAGCGTAACAAAATTAACTAATAAGCATTAAGAACTTAATTTAAAAGCTCGTTTTAAAAGCTTTACAAAAATACCACATTTGATACATTTATTTCCAATAGATTTTGAAATATGACCACTTAAATCTGAAAATAATAGATATAATTTTAATTATACCTACCTACGGCACTAAGCCAAGACTTCAGATACAAAGAAAATTATAAATTGATTTGAATGGTCATATTATTAAAACTATTTAAGATAGATACCGGTATGAAAACCAAACCGTCGACCATACACAAATAAAGCACTAAATCCCTTCCACCGACTTGCTATATATTCCCCTAATTTACCGCTGCAACGAACGCGCTGATTTCAGTCAGAAGCTTCCTGCGGCCCACCGCTTTCGCCTTTCGCTGGATGACGATGCGACCAACACACATCCCACCACGACTATTTACTATGCTTTTAATTCCCTATGGTCAGCCAGTTCGTTTCCACACCTGTATGTCAAATGTAGTATTTTTAAAAAGATTTTTAAATAAAAATCTTTTAATGGTGACATAATATACAAAGTGTTCTATTTAAAATAAGTTCTTTCTTCATTTTTTTATGTTTTTGATGTTTATTTCTTTCTTTGTTATGCTTAAAAGATAATAGATAAAAAAACGTATAAAACTTTTATACAGGACGTTTTTTATGCCTCTGGGTTAAAAAGTGGGTAGCAAAATATAAATAGCAACTCCGTGCAATCATTTTTGAGTTAATCAAAGCAGAAATAAATGCAAAGGTAAGGAACTCTAGTGTACCAAACTAGTAACAGGAATATACTACATATTTTAAATTTATTGTTATAAATTATCACAAAATATTTTTTCTCTACGAAACTACTCCATCAAAAATAAATAAAACATTACACCCTATTTTAAACATAAATGCATCAAGTGCAACAAAATATTAAGTATAAAGCTTATATCATCAAATTCAGAAAACGATTGTTAAAGAATACTTATTGTTTTTAATAAAACACAAGGAATATAATAATAGTATAGCCTAAGAACAAGAAATATTAGTTATTCAACACAACGGATGTCTTTTACTGAGAAGTGCTTAAATAATATAAAGCTGAGTGTATAGTATGTTAATGTTTTAATTATAAAAAAGTAGCGCAATAAACTTTTTTAAATCTTTGTAATAGCCCACGAAGTCCTATGCTTTAGTACCAGAGTATCGTGGGTGTCGAGTTATTAGATGTTTAACCCTTTTTTCCTGTTCCATCAACGTTGTTTAGGTACTGAAACATGCAGTATCTGCATTTCACAGCACCTTTCAGGCAACGCGGTAGTGTTACCACGGACGTTAATTTAAATAACTACTACCTAGAAGATATCTCTCCAGCTGGGGATTAAACTGGCGACTTATGGCTTCCGAGATCAAAGCACTGTTCAGTGGGCCACCGGAGGGACATCTTTTATTTGATGAACAGATAGTTAGTTAATGAACCTAAGAATTGCTGTAAATATTTTCATTTTTTACCCGCTTGCCAAGGGTTGTGGTAAAACCCATTTCCAATATATGAAAACAGTATTCCAAATTAGTTCCTATTTACGAAACATACAGAGTAAACAAATTAGATTCGAAGAAAGGCTTTCTCAGTCAAAAGAGACATCCTTGCAGTTTTGTCAGTTGTGTTATAAGTGTGATTTGTTTATGTCATGTAATGTAAGATCCTTAATGCTTTCATGTACGTAAAAGAATTGTCTGACTACTTTTGCGATAGTGATTATAATTGTGTCAAAGCTTTACTGACTCGCAAGTTCCAACATCTTGCAAATATATGACAATATATTTGCAATTGACAATAATAACATAGAGGGTGTTTACAAACTTAGAACAAATATATTAAAAACTTATTTTTAATGTCAGAATAGGCCTTTTTCTCACAAATAATAATGTCATAAAATACGCCCCCTTGAAGTCATCATTAGTTAAGTAAAAAAAAACAAATATTTTTTCTACAGTTTTCAATAAATCCCACGAAAATGTACATATCTTTGATGCTGCAGGTGATATATTTAATATTTTTTGTCTATGTAGGTATGCTAGCAAGGCGGTTATAAATAATTTATATTTTTAGTTTTTCGAGCATTCTCCAAATTTGTGTTTACTTTACTGCAAATTTTAAATACCATAAATTTCTAAGTAATTTTGTAAAAAAATTTAAGATGTTTTATTTTCACCTTTTTAATAAGGCTTCAAAATGTTGTATCAAATACCACACCTTGAATACTAACAATATATGTACACATTCTTTATAGTGGTAAGTTGTGTAGGTATATTCAGTGTTTTCGACTAATAAATCGAAATTAAATAAAAACACACATGTTCTATTAATAGTTATTTTACATGCAATAGGTTGTACACTTTCAGCCACTTCAAAAGGTTCATAGGCAATCAAAGCAACAATAAAGCGAGACCAATGCGTCACCGTATCAGGCATTATTGATCTTATTTTTATTTTTTGTTGTTCTACACACAGCCGTATTCTTTCTACGGATTGCCTATAAACCTTTTGAAGTGGCTAGAAGGGTATATTAAAACTAATTTTACATCTAAAATCCTTTGGGTAATCATGCAGTATAACAACATTAGATTATAAATCTAGTATCTTTTTTGATCTTAAATAAAATATTCAAACTATTTTATTTGCGCTATCAGCCATCTAAATCCTACCTCGAGCTGTTCAATGCAGTACTTACCGGGAAATAGGCATGCGCAAGAGTACCACCAGGTCCGTCAAATGGATCACCATCTCCATGCTCACCACTTTCAAATCTAATTTCTATGTGAACTTGGCCAGATTTTGGAGTAAAAGTCAGATCAGTGTAATCTGACCAAACATTAAAGGCACGCTGAATTTCGGCATCTACATCTTTTCGTTTCAATTTTGCAGGATACTTTGCAATTTTGTAGCTGAGATTTTTACTTTCCATCTACTTCCTGCAAGATAATTTAGTAATTTTTTAAAGTAGGCTATGTTGGGATAAATTTGAAGGCACACGAAAATTTGTGTGTCTTACATTAGATAATTATTTTAAAAATCAATTAAAGTTTTCATTGAAAAGAAGATAATTTTAAGTTTTTTTTCGCATTTTTATTCATATTTCTTAGTGCATATATTTCTTCTAATTTTAAATAACCTTTAGTATTTTCCTATTGTTGTAATCAGTGACTAAAATTGTATACAGGTTTTCTTAACTTTATTTATAATTTAACCCCTGTACAAGAGCAAAAAAACTTTAAATAAAAAGTTTTTGTGAACACAAGTAGGTATTTAAATTAAATTGATGTACGATGGCGTCTAAATGCCACTCAACGAATATTTCTGATCAAAAAATTTACACCACTCCAAAGTTGAGTCGAATACTGAAATTCGGTATTCGAATACGAATACGAATACCGTAAAAAAGTATTTGAATATCGAATATATCCGAATACCAGGAAAAAAAGTATTCGAATACTCAGTATTCATGAATACCAGGATTGGGTATTCATGAATACTGAAGGCCAAAACATTTTGAAGAGAAAAATAAAAGAAGGTCCTATCTTTTTAAACAAAAATCCAAAAGCAACAACACTTCTTTTTATTTTATTTTTTTTTTTTTTTTGTAAGAAAAGGCAGGGGCGTACCTTTTTTTCGTAAAAAATATTAGCATTTTTAAGTAATTGTAAAAAAACTGCTGCTTTTTCTAAATTTGAACACCCCGTAATCTTAAAAGAAGGACGTTTAGAATATATGTTCATATAAAGTTTTTCTTATTTTTTGTTGAGAGAGAGAATCTTCCGTTAAAGTTTATCGGTAAAGTTAATGAACACCCTGGTTAAAAAACATTTATATTGTTAAAAAACATATTTTCCACTGCTTTCAAAAAGACCGCGTAATCCTGACTAAAATCAGCTGGGAAATAAATATGGATGACTCTTTATTTTTACTGTGAATGAAAATCAGAATTTAAATATCGGTATTTAAATATCAGTATTCGAATACCGGTAATCGAATATCAGTATTCGAATACCGATATTCGAATACCAGGACTTAAATACCAAAATATTCAAAAATAATATTCTGAAAACAGAATACCAAATACTGACCAAAAAGTATTCGGCTGAATACCGAATACCAAACAAATAGGTCTATTCGAATAGTATTCGAATACCAACCAAATGTATTTTAAATACTATTCAGAATACCGAGTATTCAAATACTACCCAACTTTGCGCCACTGACATTTGATGCAATGTTCTTTTTCAGGATTAACCTAAAAAAGTAAGCTTTTATTTATAAGATTTTTTTGTTCTTTACTTAGTTTTTAAGAAAAACACTAAATTGCAAATTCTTGATTAAAAGTAGATACAATAACTTTTCCTTTAAAAATGTATTTTTAAAAGAAATTTTGTAACAATTATTACGTAATTACAACAAAAAATACTATTATATTTCATTTGATATTACCAACATTACTAAATTAAATTATTTTTATTATTTTAAATTTAACTCTCTGTATCACAAACAACCGATCCGCAACCGCAAAATCGTTTGTTAAATTCAATGTACATACCTAATTAACACCCTGTATATCAACTTTTTGACCAGTGATTTAATTTATTAGCTGAATTTTGCACTTCATAATATATACTTAATAATAAGTCACTGGTTACAATGGTTACTATGACTAATACACAATTTTTAAATTAAACTTTAATTTTTTTACTCTCTTTATTTTGTTGCAAAGTACAATTTTTTTAAGTGAGTCGCTTATATTATCTAATAAACTATTTAAGTATCTTTGTCACGTTGCGTGTTTTTCATCCAATTGCTCCCTACTTTATACAGGGCAAAGAACCTCAAGTTGTTAGTCACTACATCTAGTCATCTCTTTTGCATAAAATAATAATAAAAAATATACCTCTTAAATTTTTATAGTTATGAAAAGGTACAACGTTCGTAAAATAAAGAAAAAAAAGAATTTTAATTTCTCACAAAAACAAGTTGCAAATTTTATAGTCGTCCATGGGCCAGTAGTGAAATTGACTTTATGATAAAAACACTTTTAAAACTTTTTTAGGGTGGTTTCTTTTGACGAGTCTACCACGAATATTCATACCGCAATATAGGCAAGCGGCGCTTGCTTGTTTAACAAGCAATTTTTAAACATCGCGCCAAAAATGATAAAAGTTACAGTAATGAAACCATAACACTTAAACACATGTTTCGGGTATCGGACTAGGCGGGTCTTGTGACTATAACCCTTACGATTTTTGGCACAGTGTTTAAAAATCGCATGTAAAACATTGTGGTAAAAATTGTCCGACAAAAAAGTGACGCGTTCGCCCAGTCAGACATCCGAAACGTTTGACTTTGACAGGCTAGTTTAAAGCGCCGCTTTTATATATGGCGGTATGAATATTCGTGGTAGACTCGTTAAAAGAATCTTCCTAAAAAGTGTTTTTATCACAAAGTTCATTTCATTACTTGCACAGAGACTATTTTTTTAATTGTTACAAAATATTACTTTTTAATAAAATTTTAACCGAATACACGGTATTTTTAAATAAAATTTTAGCCTTTACTATGAGTGTTTTAATAAAGTTATGCCACTATATTTATTAAAAAGCAATTAATTTGTGCATCGTATGTTACACGTGATATAGAATCCTTGAAATAAGAATATTTAAAGCAATAATTTACTAAACAGACTAATTACCTGAGATATGTTGATAATGTTAATATTTGACCTAGTAAATACAATATAGTATAAAAAATTTTGTTTATAAAAAAAAGTGGCAAGCAAGTCCCATGAATCCAGATGAAATGTAAACAGTCACAGTATGTCACTTTAAGTAAATGTTAAAAAAATATATGTCAATGGGACCCCGAACAGTATTCTTTTAGAGGCAACAAAATGTCTTACAAAAAGGTATGTACGAAAATTGGTCGTTTAAGGGAAACAGGGCCTCATATTTCCATTTTGTTTAAGGTATTTTAAAATATTTTTTTAGTAATTTACATTCTTTTGCTAAAAATTTTGTTGTAAAATGTGTAAAGAACTACCTGCAGTTCTTTGCTTAGGTTAAATTCTTTGTTCAAAATTACCATTAGATATATTAGAACTATAGAGATTTTGTACAGCCTTATAAAGGTCTGGCCACACATAACCGCAACAAACCCGCAGCCGCGCGGCTCGCGGGTAAAATTTAGGGGATGTGGTGCAAAAAGTTTTGTATTTAATTATTAAAACTACAGTAATATGAGTCTCTTATATTACGCATTAAATTTCACCTGATCTTAAAATAAATCTTCACAAATAAGGTAACACAGTTTTACCTATACTGCACTTATACTTTGGATAATAAATAATAGTTTAAAAAACTAAAAAACGCGCTTTTATATGCAACCGAACTAAAAATTAGAAAATAATTTTTCATTACAAAGAGTTTGTCACTTCAGAGTAAAAAGCGTGGGGTGCATTTTACTATTTTTTCATAACTTTTCCCTCATAGATATTTGCAAATAGAATAATTATAACATTTAATATATTAAGCACCCCACGCTTTTATTCTGAAGTGACAAACTCTTTGTAATGAAAAATGATTTTCTAATTTTTAGTTCAGTTGTATATAAAAGCGTGTTTTTTAGTTTTTTAAACTATTATTTATTTTTCATTTTTAGTTCGATATATCAATTAGTTTTTTAAAAGTAAATGCTCCAGTTTATTCACTAAAAATTCCTTCGCCATTTTGTCAAGAGACACAGAGGATCTGTAAAGGAATTTATTTATCCTGGCGGTCCTAATCAGGATAACGGGATACTGTTTTTAAATTATTGCATTGTCATCGGTCCTTGATACGTGTGCAAAGTTTCAAAGAAATTGAATCGCTGGAAGTTGGTAAACATTAGGCTCAAAGATTCCGTTACATAGATAGATAGATGGATAGATAGATAGTTACAACCCAAGCTAATAAAAGCGTGTTTAAAAGGAATCTGTTTTATTTAAACAAGAATATATTCATACATAAAACGATAGGCTTGAGGCATAAAAAGTTCTTTTGAATCTCTCCGAATTAATCTGCCCCACTTTCCTCTATCATTGTGAATCCGAGCTCGGTGCGACTTTGGTGTGGTTATGTGTGGCCAGACCTTAAGGGACACTTGAATAATATCGCGTAAAGGAATAACTAAACATATAGTAAACAAAATTTGTATGAAATAAAACATTTAATCTAAAATATCTTAAAAGAGTTGCTTGTAGGAATATTAACAAAATATACCTCTTTTTGGCAAAATATTAATAAATAAATATTTATAGAACCATATTATACAAAAAAAAGAAGTAATGGCATTTAAAACATCATCAAAGGTACTGTGTGTTACAACAATACGTAAGCAAAGTTCAATTTCTCGCCTTAAAAACCCCCAAAACCAAATTTTATAAAAAACATTCTAAATTAAATAATATACACATTCCGCTAAATTAAAAGGTTTATAGCCAATAAAGCAACAACAAAGCGAGAACGATTAGTCATCCTATCCGAAATGTTTACATGCTGGCATTCGCGTTAGACCGTACTCTTTCCGCGCATTGCCTGTTTACGTAACCGTTTGGCTACAAGTGGATTTAAAAATAACTTAATTTAAATGAAAACTTTCACACCTATATCTCGCAATTGATCATTTTTTCGCCTTAGGTAAATTGCGTTACATTAGTACAGATATTTTAGAGATGCCCAGTATAAATATTAAGTTAGATGTGCTAAGGCCATTGTCTAAGGCTAAGTTATTTATGGTCAACTTGTATACCACCAATGTAACAAGCTTACTGAAATGATTGTATTTCGTGTAGTTTAATCGACCGAATCTCCTCTACAATTTAACAAAAGCAACTAAATTTCAGATCGAAATAATTGAATAATTAAATGCAAAAAGGTAAAAAATTGTTGGTCTAGTGCACTTTGATACCGTTAATTTGGTTTATATATAATTAATAACTTATTCACATGCTAATGTATGTCGTGTTTATCATTGTTTAAAGTAATAAAAATTAATAATTTATATAAATAAAAATATATTAGTAACTGATGCTCACATGACAATTTTTATTTTAAAATATAAAATAGTTATAATGCGAAATAATTAAATTATAAGAATGAATAATTTGATTGGGTGTTTTCTACTGCGTAAATTTTTTTAAACTGGTTTTTCAAATACATATATGATCAATTACTTTGCACATATAAAAGTCCACTTAATATTGTTTTTAAATATTTTAACTAAGTAAAAGATTAAGAAGCTCACAAACATTTAAGCCATTTTTTTATGTTAATACGGTTCAAAACAATACATTTTCATTGTAAACGGTGACGCCATGTACGTCGCTTATTTAACCGTATTTGAATACACCCCGGACAATCAGCAATTTTAGGCGTTCAACCAATTATAACCGCGGTAATAATTGTTGACAACTTTGACGTATAATACATTGTTTAAACGTCAACATAACCGATTGGTAAATACCGTTTTAGAATTGGTTCTTCGCCTGAAGTTAATGCTTGGTTTAAAAACAATATAGTTATCTTTATCGGGCGGGCGTATGCACCATACTCCTTCATAACGTTGTTTCGGTTATTTTTTAGTAAACTTTTTACGTGGCTCTCTGTACATGGCAATGGCAAGTTAAAAATTATTATATTTGGTGTAAAGTAAAATTCATATTAATCCTAAAAATAAAAATCATAATCATAACCTTAAAGTTTATTACTGTGACGCAACGGTTTGAAAACCTACATTTTCTTGATTGTCATATTTATATCATCATTTTCAAATACGGTTTGAACCACCGAGACGAATACGGTTAGCAAGAAAATATGACTTTAGATCGAGTTAAAATAGATAAAACTTAAAATAACAAACACATGTTTTACCATCAGTTTTTGTAAAAAAAATGTTTTGTATAAGTTTAATTAGTTATCCGGAAATAAATATTAAAAATTAAAAAGAGTTATAAAAGTCATGTTCTTACCTTGTAGTGCATATCGCTTTGCTCGATTATCTCCAGTACCAACTTTGTCTTTTACACCGCATCTAGGCAGTGTCATAGTTTCTAAAGTCTTTTCATCTAGCTCTCCTGCAAAAAAATATATATATATTTTATATATGAAATAAATGTATAAAAAATTAAAGCACTAAATTATTATAAAAATAAAGCATAATAATTAAATTAGTAAACGTTCTTTAAGTTTTTTTTTTAATACCGGGTGGTGCGTCGCCGAGCGGAATATAGCAAATCATAAGTAAATTTAAAAAGGGTTAATTATTGGCCTCCCTGTACATCTTACAGAAAAAATGTAATATAACTTTTTGAAGACACCAAGCTGACAAACCCTCGTGCCAAGGTTAAAAAAATAATAATAAGCCAATAAGTGTAATTGCAAAATTAACCAAATTTTCGCTTCAGGTAAAACCAAACGAACAGTAGCCACCAGCAAACAATTTGTTATAAGGCTTCATATCCTGACTGTCACTGATTTATTGACACTTTTCCTTATGTCAGTGACAACATTCAGTTTACATGTGCCTGTTTCAAGATTCATAATTCAAGATTTGTTTATTAAATTTTTTTGGCATAAGGGTGTTTTATATTGACTTCTTTGAAAAGCTTTTTCACATTTTTTTGTAAAATGTACAGGGAAGCCAATAATTAACCTCTAAATTTACATGGGATTTCCTATGTTCCACTCGGTGACGCACCACCCGGTATTTTGGGCGCTGATCTTGAGAGTGTTTAAGTTATGAGATTTCTTTTTGTGTGAAAATAAAAAAATATATAAAAACATATTTTATTAGATAAATGAATGGGTAATATTATAATTTAGTTTTACTCATTACTTCAACCAAACAATACTGTAAAAAGAAACTAAATGATAAAAAAATTGGTAACCAAAATAATTTCTTATCAACTATTAAAAGCTATAAATAAAGAGAGAAAAATTTAGCCATTAAAGGTATATATTTATTATTTTGCAAGATAATTTTCAATGTCTTTTATTTCCAATATAATTATTGAAGTTCTAGTTAATAACAATAATTTTTCATTTTAGGTCAAATGCTGATTTATAATGGGTTAAGGTTTCTACCAGCATTGTAACAGTTATTTTATTGCAAAACGTAATATTTATCTATTTTTAATAAAAAAATTGCATATTTATTATTTTTTCTGATGCTGGTGCCAAATTTAAATACGTTTTTTTATAATTTTATTTTATTTACAAAATACTTAAAAAACCAGAATAAAGGACTTCGATCGGGGGTTATTTGGGACAATAAAAAAACTTTTTAATAATAATAAGTAAAAATATATACAAGGTCTCGGCTAATTAATGGTACACGGGAAAACCAGGAATCCCTTTTTGACTAAATATTAGGATTTAACCAAGTATAGGTACCGATATCCAAAAGTTAATAATAACGAAGAGGCTGTCAAAGTAAAAAAATATTTTTAATTTATTTTAATTATTGATACGTTTTCAATATTTTATTAAAACTTGGTATTTAGAGGTTTTTTGTCATGAGCTATTTAGATCTGGGGCGATTTCAGCTCATTTTGGATGAGAGATAAACAATAGGTTAAACTTTACTTTTTACCAAACACATACCAATTGGTATATAATGAAGTTTAACCCATTGTTTATTTCTCAACTAAAAAGGTACCAAAACAAGCCAAAAAGCCTCTTTTATACATTTTTATGTGTAAAGTATGGGATGCTAGCTTTTTTATCTCTGGACAATCCCCGAAGGCTGAAAGCCTGAACCGATCATAAAAATTATTTTACAATCGGAAAGTCAAACTGTTTAAGAGTGCTAGTGGCCAATTTTAATATGATTAAACAAGTTCAAAGAAAAACATAATTAACGCTTAACGAATTGGGCACGGGTCGGCAAGTATAGTATAAAACTGCAAAAGGCACATCATGATATTTGGAAATATACAAGGTGTCTAGTAACTCTACCGACGAGCTTTAAGGGGTGATTTTATCATAAGGAAAAGGAAAAAAAATCATACGAAAATATTTCCGAAACGTCCTGGTTTTTGAACTACGGGTGTTAAAACTTTTTTAAATGTATCGTTTTTTATAATAATTTTTATAACAATGTAGTTATTTTTAAAAAAATTGTCTCCCATGCATTAAAGACATTTTTATATACAAGCAAAAAATTAATGTCCAGTAGTGCTGTCCTTAAGGAATGGGCAAAAAATTTTTTTGAAAGAAAATGGGACGCCACTGCTTTTTCATAAAATATATTTTTTTAAATTTGTGTCTTATTTAAAACAAATTTGATCTCCTGTCTTTTTACCATTTGATGTACGGGTTTGACGTAAATAAATACTAATATTTCAGTCTTGCAACTAATATATTATGTAATGATGAGGGAAAAACAAACTAAATGATAAGCCGTACTCCTAACATATCTACCCTATACTAAATACTGTAGATTTAACAGAAAAAAATTAAAAATCAAATTACTTTTAGAAACATGTTAAATTTATTTTTTTAGCACAGAACAGCGTACAAAACAGTTAACTGGAACTACCGGCATTACTTTAAAATAAATTTAAAATTACAGCCTGGACTATAATCTTAGTTTCTGAAGGAACCCAAACATATTGGGGAATTTTAGAAATAATAAAATGATCATTTTATAATCTAATCCAGTGGTTTTTTTATTTAATAAATAAAGCTAACAAAAACACATAGCCCCAACTTAACACTTACGCCAGTCTTAGAATTTAATAAAATTATTTTTATTTTAAAAAATTCAGTGGCGTACCATTTTTTACCCAAAACCCCTCACGGACGACACTGGTAAAAAAATTATATTTGTGTTGTATGTCAGAAACTCTCTTTAAATATATAAAAGACTATCCCAATTATTATAGACAAGCAAAAATTAATTTCCACTAGTGCCGTCCATGAGGGGTTGGGGGAAATTAGTTTTACCACAAAAATAGTACGCCACTACCTTTTCATGAAATAAAATATTTTTCAATTATTGTTTAATTTAAAACAAATTTGATCTCTTATCTTTTTTGTTTTATTTTTTTTTTGCATAGTCATCTATCTTATTCTACAATAATTATCATCTTTTGTATTTACTTTGCAACTTTTATTTTATATAATGATGCGAGTAAAACAAACTAAGTGCTAAGCCGTACCCTTCACATATCTACCCAATACTAAATACTGTAGATTTAAAGGAAAAATTCAAGAAATTAAATATTATATTTTTTAGAATGTCAAAAACTTTCTTTAAATTAATAAAAACGTCTCCTAATTTTTTAAAAATATTGTATTGTAAAATTGGTATACCTACAAGTTATTAATAGTTTAAAAAGTAAGACGTTTAGAACATATGTTAATAAAAAGTTTTTTCTTGGTTTTTATTGTAGAATCACATCATAAAATTTATCGGTAGAGGTACTGGACATCCTGTATAAAGCCGAAACCTACCACATGAACTAATTGGTAAAAATATGCTAAACCTAATAAAGAAAAGCCTACTTTTATAACAAAACCACAATAAGGTTGCAGTCTTAACATAAGAACCTGACCAAACCAACCAACGGAGAAAAAAATATTGTTAATTTAAGGGCGTTTTTTAACCGACCTAAAAGCGAAGAGGTTCTCAATTCGCCTGTATGTTTTTTTTTTTTGTGTTTGTTGCGCGATTACTCCGCGTGGTCCCATCAACAAAAACAAGTCAGGATGGTCCCATAAAAAAACAAGTCACGATCGCGAAAGAGAGAGGTACTAGACCTTTTTTTGTCTCTCTGCCGTACGTTGTTCGTACGGCAAAACTGCCTCTAGATAGGGAACATAATATCGATAATAAAGGGGCGCATTCAGAATCGACAACCCTGAGAAGGGGTGTGGGTCACTGGAAAAACTTGTGAATAAATATAGGTTAAAAGAAATAAGTAGACTACATTTTGTAAAATGTACTTCGTATTTGTCAAGTGTATAATATGTAAATATTTTTTGATGCAATAAATAATAAACACAAATCTCCTGATTCATTTTGCTTCCACTCATATGCCAAATATATTATATTTTCGGCAACTGTATACAATTTTTAATTTATAATTTGTCATTTGGTTAGTTTGTTAAATAAATAAATAAATAAATGTTTCGTAATTAATAAAATTTTTAAAAATAGACCAACATTTTATTTCGATACCTTCACTTTAAAGAAAACATTTGCGCCCCATTTACCTATACGATTTTATTGACCCCAAGATCCCTGCGCCCCATTTACCTGTTCAATAAAACTTTAGTGATGGCCTTGCGCCCCGTTTACCACCGCCGGTAATTTTATTGGTTAGTTAAATCTTTTGTTTTTTTATTTGCTTTAAAATTTGCATTAAACTGTAGTCTATGTTTTTTAATGTATGTTTACCAATTTAATTGTAATAATAATAAACTAAAAACCGCAAAATAAACAGTTAATAAAAATTGTTTCGACTTTAAAACAGTAATAAAACTTACTTAAAAGTGAAAAATAATAAAAAAATAATAAAAAAGTCAGGTAATAACATAATGCTGAACTACTAAACAAAAGCTTTGTATACTTTAAGAGTATAATATGGTTTTACCCGACTTTTTTATTATTTTTTACTTTTTAGTGGGTTTAATTATTCTTTTAAAGTCAGGTATTTTTTTTGACCGTTTATATTAATGTACGTATCTCAGACCTCATGAACTTTTCTTTTTTTTTTTAATTACAAAAACAACATGACACACAAAAATTAAAAATAAGATCATACCTGTTACTTCTAATCCTGCAAAATTCTGAAAATCTTCTACTGCTCTCTTAAAACTACTTTCGTCTAAAAGTTGACTAGAATTTGCTTTAACTGGTCCTAAGTATCCATATTGCGATAAATATAACTGAAATAAAAAGAAAATACATTAAAAAATTTTGTAATAATTAAATTTAATAAGGAATTACTACTTTATATATATATATATATATATATATATATATATATATATATATATATATATATATATATATGTACTCTTTGCTGCTATATATATATATATATATATACAGGGGTGTTACAGAATGTTGTCAACAAAACCCTGGGGCAGGGTTTAACTAAAAAATAGGAAAAAAGATCATATAAACAAGGTCGGAATTGCTTCGTTTTGAGATACAGGGCGTTGAAATTTTTTAAAAAATTTAGATTTTTACTAACTTTTAAAAAATCCTTTTTCAATTTCTTTAAATTTGGTGTGTGTGTTGCAATAGGAATGGTATCTGATTTAATTACATTTAAAATATTTATTCCATTGAGAAGTGCAGGTATCTTAAGGTCATATTAATGAGAAAATATGTCACGCCACTGCGTTTATTGGAGTTTCAGATTAGTTTTGGATTGCGCAACTAAAAATACAACTTTTTGTCTCTCTGCCTTTTTGTTTCTTGTTTCTTGGGACGGAATTTTTGAATTTTGACGATTTACTGACCAAAACAGTTAAAGATAGAGCAAAATTAATTTTACTTTCCTTTCCTAACTTTTTAAGGACTATATAATGACATTAAAAAGTGAAGGTCAACACAGATTAAGAAGGTGAATGTTGAATCTAAATGTTAGGACACCCTGTATCTTAGAAACTATGCATTTTCAGTTCCCATGTTTATAGGAACTTTTTTCATATTTTTTTAATGTTAACCTCACTTGGGTTTTTGTTGAGGCAGCATTCTGTAACACCCTGTATATATCATTTATAACAATTGTAAACATTTATACGATTTGTCTTACACTTAAAACTAAGCAGATCTGAAATACTAGAAGAAGGTGAGCAAAATATCGCTTTTAGCATCTAAAAGTTTTATACTAAATTTTATAAATAACTATTTGGTTATATGAAGTTGGAGTGGAGATTTAGATACATAACAATAAATTTGTGGCGAGCCGTGGTGCAGGGGCTACCGTGCCAGCCTCTCACCGCAGCGATCCGGATTCAAGTCTCGGAATCAGATATCGGATTTTTAATTGCTCGTCACCTCACAGTTGGCAATGGCAAACCACTGTGTTGTATTCTGCCATTCCTAGGTAGAAGTTATTTAAAAATAACGTCCGTGGTGGCACTACCGCGTTGTCTAAAAGGTGCTGTGAAATGCAAAAATTGCATGTTTCAGTGCTTGGATAACGTTGACGGAACACGACAATAATGATGAAGATAAAAGAAAACAATAAAGAGTAAAAAATACATTTTTTAAACTTTTCACAGGAAAACAAATAAATAGAACATTTTTTAGAAATTTTAAGACAAAGACTTTGACACCACACCTCTTATTTATTTTAAAGCTTATTTCGATCTACTAAGAGCTGCTTGTACCGGGTTTCAAGTTATAAATTTACACCCCCTTAACTTTTTTATGTTTTAACGTATAAAATAAATAACCATATCCTTTTGTTGAGTTAGTTCTGTAGTTTCTAAATCAATAATGAAATTTTAAAAATCTGTTAAAATATACAGGGTAGGACAAAAAGTATGATCTTTTAAAATGAAACACCCTACATATTATACAACTAGTAAAAAGATCTTTAAGAAGTGTTAAAAAAATACTACATTTGATATGATACATTGTATATCTTCATTAGTTTCGGAAATATGGTCATCCAAATCTAAAAAATAAATGTAAGTTTCAATTATGTAGGTATGTAGGTTATATTATGGCAATAATAATTATTGCCATATAATTTTATTCATGGATATATTTCCAAAACCATTAAAGATAAACCCATAAAATATGGTATTTTTAAAAAACTCTTTAAATTATCTTTTAAATAATGTTTCCATATAATCCATTTAAAAATATCAAACTTTTGGTTGTACCCTGTATATCTTAAGAGAAAAAATAGTTCTGATGAAAGATACGGATACTACAGAATCATTCTAACAAAATGGTGCTTTTATTTTTTTATACGTTAAAAAGAAAAAAATTAGGGGATGTAAGTTTATTACGTTTTTAATGGGAATTAAAAATTATTCTTCAGATTTACTTGGCCGTATTTCCAAACTAATTGTGATAGGTGTATGAAATGTGGTATTTTTTTAAAGGTTTCAAAAGATCTTTTTAATGGTGAAATAATATATAAGGTGTTCCATTGAAAAAAAATCATACTTTTTGTCGTACCCTGTATATCTAAGGAGATGTGATTTACCACCATTTGTAACGTACTTGCACTACTTGACAGGCGTTGATGTGTATTCAACATTTTAACTTTATAATGTACCTAAATAATTATTTTTAGGCCAAAAGAAAAATATGAAGTTTAATGACGAAGGCATTTGCGATATACTTTTTTGTTTAAAAAAAAATCACAAAATATATATGTTTTTTTTATTTAATAACCTATAATACATAAAACATTATAATTAACAGAAATCTTTGTGCGTATTTTTATAAAGATTTGTAATGTTTACAGACCTATCAATCGGGTTTACATGTTTTAAGGTTTTAAATTACTAGAACAAGGACATCGGAAAATCAAAAATTTCCTAAAGAAGATCAAGGTTAGGTTATTAGGCTAACTCGTAGATATTTTTTATCAGTATAAAAATATTTAACTATTACCGGAATTTAAACAATAAAATTATGACAAAACAGGTATTTATTTACCACACTCTTGCACCAGTATATCGTTGGCAGTTATCAGTGATATCATATCTCTACGTGAAGGTACACCTTACAAGATTTTTAGAATAAAATATTTACATGGTCAATATTTAGGCAAGATTAAAAAGTAAAGCAATGCGTAATTATCTACAACATTAGGTTATTAACACTTTATAACTCTGTATTTTATTTAATAGCCATGGCGATTTGGAAGTTTTTTTACCAAAAATATGTTTTCATGTTGTTTCGTCCTAGATATTAAAATAAATAGAGAAAAAACTTTAAGTTGATTATTTAATACCTGCTTTACAACTGATATAATATACTAAAAAAACATTATTTAAACAAACTATGTTAAAATAAGGAGTTTATTAATAAATAAAATTGTAAATGTTATTTACAAAAAAACATTTTAGTAAATTATATAGCGTATCTTAGAAACGAACAAACCCCGGACATACGTTTATTAAATTTTTTTTAAAATAACAGAAGAAATAACCTTTTAGTTTCGTACGTAGCTAGAAAATTAATTTGGAAACAAGTATTTTTTAAGTCACCCTGTACAGCTAACGAACAAATATTTTTGTATTGTATTTCAAATCAAGCAGGACTTTTTATGAAAAGGTACTTTTTTCGTTATGGTAATAATAATAAAGTTTCCCATTTGGTAAAACTTTTGAACACACGCTGTATAATAATGTATTTTTTTTATTTCTTAGAAATTTTAAGGTGTGTTTTATGTTTTATTTGTAATACTCGTAGTCTATACCTATCTCTCTGAAATACTGATAATTAAAAATCAGCCTTTTATTACCAGGCGTATTTTTAGTAGCTTATATACCCTGGTAAATCATCCTTGCCGTGAAGAGGTTCAGTGCGGTCAATCGTGAGTTTGTTCACTTAGGACGCCAACATTGGTGCGCTTTAAGAATTGTTTCCAAATAGTATGTATTTCCACACTTAAATTACTTAAAATATTTTTGTCATTTTGAATGAAGACAGCTTCCTTAAATTTGCGGTTTTCCCCATGAGGTTTCCTATGAACAACCCGTGCTTCTGATTACTTAAAAACATATCCCACCAAACGTGGTCAGCGATTTCAGACATAGATCTAGATGCATTCTTTCTTCCGTTTAGTAATGTTTGGTTTTCATTAATATGGTCCCAAGTGTAGTTCCGGATTTAAAAGTGTTTTAATTCCACATTGTCTGGCTGTTCTTCTATTCTAATGTGTCTTAAATATGGAATATTAGAATTCTTAATAATTAATTTATGGTTTTTTTGATATAGCCATTCTGAAGCAGATTTGTATCAATGTTACATGTTACCTTATTCGGTATTAATGGTCGCTTGGTCACTCTATATTGTACTTGCTCTTTTGCATAATTTTTAAATTATGCTTAGTTCAGTTGCTTCAGAATGGTTCGACCGGAAAGCAAGGTTCCGTATGTGTTGCTTTCTCGGTTTTATTAACACATATATGTATACCCATAGTCTATATTATATGGCAGGGGTTCCCAAACTTATTTGGGGTGAAACGCCCTTGGACACCTGCAATTCTCTCACAATGCCTTTTCCTTTCGCCCAAGTCAACAATCAAAAAAGGCCCTGACTTTCAGGTACAAAGTTTCAGTTCTACCTTACATTGCGCTCCTCTGCATGTATCATTAGGACAAGGACAACAATTATTTAAAACCAACCAAATTGATTTTTTTGTCTTATCCTAAAAACAGTCGAAAAAAAACTACAAACACCACCTTCTACTACTACTTTTCTTTTGCCTTTTTACATCTGGGAAAATATATCTAATTTCTATCGATTTTTCTTCTTAAATACGAGTTAAGACTCTACTTTGTCCCATTAACACGCGACGTCTCTGGAACGACACAGCGACGCGACGTCCTAGGACGTCGCGACGCACAGTTCGGTAAGCCCTGGTATATACCGGTATCTTACATTATAAATTTTTATTTGACGTATCTGCTGCATTGCAGTTTCTTTTTACACACTTGTAGTCTGATGTGAAGCTGCTAATACCCCAACTTCGCTAATGTTGCAGTGAACACTAGAATAATTAATAAAGACGGACTATCTGCTTAGCTTAAAGTACCTACTACTAGTAGTATATAAGCCGTAGTCAGTTCCGAAAAAAATAAAGTAGATGCTTCTTAATATAGTACTACACTTCAATTTTAAAGTAAATACTTCAATGTAGATGCTAATAACACAAAGTAACTAGCTTAGTATCTTCTTTGCTAATACTTAAAGCATTAGCACCTACTTCATTTTTATTTATATCACCCATTGCTCTTCTGATACCATAAACCAGTTGTCATTTAGAATGTTAAGATTTACATTGGTCAACATGCTTTTTGTTGGACGCACGTTAGTATGTAATTTATACTCACCCACCCCACCCTTATTTAAAAACCATAAAAGTTTTTGTTAAAACCCTTTTTTTTTTGTAACAGTGACTTTTACATACTCCACGTTATTATTGGCCATTGTTTAAAAAAGTCTGAAAAATTAATAAATGTAACACTATACAAAATGTTCACTTTAACAAAACTAAAGTTCTATATCGTTACACATGCGCAATGTAATTATTAAATTGCCTCATTTTATTATTTTTTAAACCTTATAAAAAAATTCATTTCGTTTAAATAAATTAGTTATTAACATCGTATTTAAAACAACGATATCAAATTTTTTTAATATACAGGGTGGCCCAACTGTAGAAAGTCCAATACTTCTGTTGTTTAAAAAATATGACAATAACTTTTTACCCGAGTTGTGCGGTTTTCAAACGTGCATGCCCCAAAATTTGTTGATATATACAAAGTGTCCCAAAAAAATTATGGCTAAAAAGCTGTTTTTTTTTTTTTTTAATTTGACACCCCTATTTTTCTTTATATCATCGGATTCAGCATAAAATCTGCATTAAGTACGCTATTTTATTTTGAAACTTGTGGCGATGTTGCTATTCTATTTATTATTTACTGAAACTTTCATAAGACACACGAAAATTAGGGAAAAACGGAAACAAATTAGTTGTTATTAGGTCTTATATATAAAATGTTTTGTCATATCTTGTTAAACAACAGAAATTTGAAATTTCTTGGACAATTTGGCCACCCTGTATATTTTTTACACCTATTATTTAAACTTTTTTAACGGTAAGTTTACAAAAATTATTTTCTTAATTTATCTTTAATGTTTAATAAAAAATATATTTAAAAATCTGATTAAAAATAACATTTATCCCATTTGACAAGTTCATGCAAATTTACAATGGTATGTCATTAAATTGTTATTAGAGGAAGTACTGTCCTTCACCAAGCTACTACATTGCAATATTAATTTTAATCTACTCATTAAATTAACATTTTTTAAAACATATTTCCCCGACTTTACGAGAAAAATGGTAATGAAAAATCGTGATTGATGTGTTAATGTTGTTATTTGATTTCAATTGTTTGGATTTGTATAAAACTTATAATTTCATCTCAGATAGAACATTTATTACTGAGCACAAATTATATGCACGTGTAAAGAAGATAATATTACTGAAAAAAAAATATTATTATTATATTTTAGTTACTGTGTTGTGTCTATTAAAAATTAATATAATTATTGTGATTATCATTTTATAAAAATAAAATATTGGATATTGTTGTACCCTATGTGCCGCCACACATTGGACGAACTTGTGGCCGAACTATTTGTCAAAACATTTGGCAAACTATTTATAAGCAAGCGGACTCAAGCAGTAGCGTAGCTAAGCGTAGGCGGTCGCCTACTGCCTCGCGCGTAGGGAGCCTCGCGACAAGGTGAAGGTATGAAATGTGACATGGGAGGAAAAATATAAATGAAAGGGCGAGAAGGTTTTTTAGGGTCGTCATTGTAATTTGTTATGAAAGGGAATTCGCATAAATGTATTAAGTGTGAAATACTTGGGAAAAGAAAGATAGAATAGTGTTTTACAGTGATGAGGACTTTTTTTTTGTTTTTGCTCTGCAAAATTTTTTTGGAGGACCTCGCAGATAAGTTTGGCCACGCCTAAAGGGCGTCGCAAAAGACGGTGAGGAACTTTTCTTTTGGTCAATTTTTTTTCCGAGAAAAGGGGCCTTGCGGATACGATTTCGCCTACGCCTCATTTTGGCCACACAACGCCTCTGAACTTGAGAAGAGTTGGGCCAATCAAGACGAATGTAGACGAACTACCCGTCCACACAATGGTTGTTTGTCAAAGTTTGTCGTAGTTGGCCCAATGCATTAACGGTTAATCCTAAATGGTAATCATGTTTGCTGCCTATAATTATTTTATTGAAACGTGCTAACAGTGTCTAGGCATTGGTTTTACAAACCCATGTCTTACTTTTTATTTAGCAAATTATGCAAAATTATGCCTTTTTTATAAAAACAACATGTACAGGGTGATCAAACTTAAGTTATTTGTTGCGTTTTTGAACCCAGTTTTCTCATATAACATACATAAATATGTTGTATGTCTCTGTACTTTTGGTTAATTTTTTTCATAAATTATACAACACAGTACCATGTTATTTATTGGTACGGTGCCTGTTCACGAAAAAACAATTTAACTGTTTTTCGTGGAACTGTCAATTGCAAATCGTCATTAGAATGAGGCATATTTGTTAAAACCGGTAATATTACAATGAACTAATGTTTTTAATTTTTTGAATATATAAACAAGCTTTAAATTTTAACTCTAATATTTACCAAACTATAAGTTGGTTTTACACCATACCTATGCATACCATTATTTCAATAAATTCTGTGTGTATTTTTTAATATAGGATAAGTATTAGGGTAACTGTAAAATACTTTTATGCAGCGGTACCCTATGACACATTTTAAAAACAAATAACACTTCTAAAATTATTCATTGATACCCACTTAGTAATTTTAATTTGTTTTCACCTTTTTGTTTATATTTTTATGCAAATGAAATTAGCAGTTTATTTAAAAACTATTTTTGTTGTTTAACACCTGTACGTACCGGAAATACTTTCATATAGAGTCATTGGTAGAATAGCACGTAACAGTATTTTTTTAAATAATATAATTTCATCATTCCTTTAAAATTCTGTTTTGCAAATATTGCTTATTTTTCATAATTTACTGTTGTTCCAAAATTTCAGAAACATCATTTTTTAGGAATTTTATTCTAATACATCTTATACAGGATAGATTAAAACACAACTTAGGGCGGGTCCAGTATATTTGCTGACGTAAACAAAACAAAATAGATAAAAGTATTTATCGATTTTTAGCAGGCCGTTTGGGTTTTTAATTCAATTTTATTTTAAACTTCAATTTACTTATTGCCTAGTGTCTAAATTTTGTTTTTGTGGCAGTGTAATAATGTTAATTTGGGGTATATTTGCTTTTCCATCACTTATTTTTTTTGTTGGGTTAATATAATGATATTTTCAAGAAACATAAAAATAACTTATAAATTATGGTTAAATGAGTGATATTAATTAAAGCTGTATTTTTTATTGTCAACAATCTAAAAGACGTTTTAAACCGCATTTAAGAATGATGTTATTATAAATGTGGTCAAAACATTTAATGCTTTTAAACCCAAGTATTAGCTAATAATTTTTAACCTCACTTTTCCTGTTGCTGGACGCAGATGGCGAGTTTTTTGATTTTTCAGATATTTAATTATTTTTTCCTTCATTATTTATTTAAAAAATTACATTTTTTCGTATTTGTAACATCCACAACTAATACAACTTCTGTTATCTTTCTCTTTTTAGGCGGTCTTATTTTTTTGCAGCGTTCTCCGACCTGTTTTTAAATACGATTCAACACGCGACGTTGATGTCGTCATCATTTACCGAAAATATGTAATGATTTTGAACCGTTGACAACCGTTGACAATAAAAAATTCGGCTTCAATTTACTTTTATCAAGGGTGTGTAAGCAGTTAGTATGTTAATTTAATTATTGTTTTCACAAACAATATTAACAGAACCTGTAAATTATCTCATTAATTATTTTACATTTGGAAGTAATAATATCCAATTGTTAATTAAATTTTTAATTTTTGGCTTAACAAATACCTAATAAGATTTTAGTTATTAAAAACTATATAGTCTGGCTAAAAATAAAAAATAGCCTAAAGAATTCCCTGATGTTTTTATATATAAAAATGTTTCTAAAACAGGTTGCCGAGATTGGAAAATCTGTTGTATCCATTAAACCAGGGGCGCAATTAGTAAGGGCTGGGGGTTTAGCCCACACAAGACGACTATTAGCCCCCTCCCAAAAATAAAATATATTGAGCCTTTAAAATATATGGGTGCTCTTTGGCAAATATACTTCCACAAACAGGGGCTTAAAGCACTCCAAAAATAAGGGGCTAGTTGCGCCACTGCTTGATGGCTACATTAGGGATTTATTAGTAGACGGGAATAGTCTTATCTCATTATGTTGAGAATACATTAAGCAAATCTGTATTGGTTTTGATTAGACATATCTTTGAATTCCTTTTAAAAAATAACAATGGAAGGCAAGGCCCCATTATTTTTTAAAGTGCCTTAACCCCGTGTTGCAATAAAAATCAGTATCGGCTCATATACATATACACATATCGTCATTGACATTGACTTTAAGTCATTTAACATAAACCGATATTATTTAAATATGGGGTTTAACTTCTGGGAAGATCACAGATTATTTTTTTAGATTAGATTTGTAGAATGTTTATGCTTGAATTATTTGACGACATAAACGTAGGTTTATTTTGGTATGGTTTGACAGTCCCTTAATGTAGGTGACTCCGATGGTCCCTTTGATTTTATTTATTACTAAATACAAGTGAATGCGTACCGTGACGATAGGAATGACGGTATTTACACCAATTTTCTTATTATATTTGTATTTTGGACGTATCGTGGTTTTAAAGATAAAATAAATTACATATTTTAAATATCTAGTGTCAAATATTATCTGACAGAAATATATGCCACTAGTCAATCTACAAACCAAAAACTGCCGTGCACACGGCACTGCATCTACTAGACCTTGCCGTTCTAAAAGGGTTAAGTTAAAAACATGTTGTTTTTGTTACTTTTACATCAGTGTTAATTATAACTTTTAAAAGGATATTAATGTTTTATGGTTGCGCCTTTTTATTATAATAAGTATTTGGAGTGTCAAAAGAAGCAGGTAAGGAAATTATCATATTTAGGCTTGAAGAAAAACAAAGGTCTTGAAAAGCAGTCAGTCCAAACAGTCCAACTAGAAATAAGCAGACAGGGTACTAAGTGCATGGGATTTCCCAGATATAAATGTTGATTGGCATATCCATCTTGGTAAAAGTGACCACATTTTTATTCAGACAAAACGGGACAAATGCGAACAAATAAGACGTATAATACTTGCAACGATTGTTATTTTATGCTCCGAAGAGCAAAAAACGACCTCATATGCGTTAAAACATGGGTACAATTTTTTTCTTTATGTACTTTTCTTTCCTTATATTCAACATAATACTTCATACATATTGGGCCATTTTCAATCGCGGCACAGTCCACCAAGAAGCGGCACTTTTTCAAAACTCGGCGGGATGCGGGACAATCCACCGAAAAGCGGAACTATCCCACCAAAATTGGACGTGTGGTGTGATTCAGTAAGTTTCATACAACAAATTAAAATGTCTTAACCCTGCGGTAACTTTTGATGTTTTAAGTTAAAAATTACTTACTGCCCAAAAAATCCAATAAAAATATAATAGAACGACAACAGTTTTTTTAATGTGAATGCTCTTTGAATTATGTATGGTTTTTCGTGTAAACAGATTCACGTATGATGTATGAAGATAATAATCTGATTTCCAAGTGCTTTGCAAATAATATAGTAACATTGACCTTGGTGGTCGCTAATGTACCAGTCACCGAAAATTGTTGGAAGTTATAATTGTAGATTGTAGTAGCTGGTGTTGTTTTTAGTATTCTGAAAACGTTTTTAGCAAAAATATACATTTATGTTTCAAGAATATTTTAGCATAAAACTAAATTTAATAATTAGCACTTTTGGATGTCGAATTTGCTATTAGTATGGTAATTTTTACAAAATGTATTATTTTTTTATAATGAGTCATAGTTGTTAACCATGTTTTTAAAACCTTACCGTTTCAAAAAATTTGGCTAAAAAAATGGTTATTAATTTAACATATTTTTAAAAACCATATATCATTATTCTCAATGATATTCTAAGATCCGGTCATATAAATGGACCCCTCATCCTTTTCTCTGATGAAATATTGTTTTTTAACAATAAAAGTTTTTAATAAATAAATTTCCGGGGTTGACAAAAACTATATTTGAAAAAATGACATAAATGGCGTTATATATATTTTTTTAATTTATAAAAATGAAAAGTTTAGAGTATGTAGGTAATAACACAACAGGTTTGGCTACCTCTTTTTGGTCATATAATACCTGCCAACCAGGTATAAACGCTTACTTAAGGGTAGATATTACCCCTTCATTTATTTTTTTTAAATAAACACGTAAATACATTTTTATTACGAATCCAATGGTATAGGGTTGTCTTTTAAAATCCTGGACTACGTTAGGGTTGGCGCATGTTTTGTTCCATAAGGAGTTTATGGTAAATATTTTTAGAAAAAAATGCTACGCCATTGCATCTTTTTGGTTTAGTAAAAATTATTCTCTTGACTTTTCTTTGTTTGACGTATGGTTTTTCCGTAAATAAATATAAACCACTTTTTGGCATGGTCAGTTTGTATTCCTATTTATTCTTTAATTAGATAGAAATTTGACCATGCCGAAATGGTTTCCATTTATTTACGCGAAAACCGTACATCAAACAAAAAAGTCAAGAGACTAAATTTGTTCTAAAATAAACGAGGATTTAAAAAAGAATTTTTATTTTCAAAAAATGCAGTGGTGTACCATTTTTTTTCCTAAAAATATTTACCATAAACCTTTTATGGAGCCTTAAAACTTTAAATCGCGCCAACTCTAACTTAGCCCAGGATTTCAAAAGCCCACCCTTTACCACTGGATTGGTGATAAAAAAATCTGTATTTACATACATACCTTACATTAGCTTTCTACACCCGGTTGGCAGGTAATATGCCCATGGAAAAGGTAGCCAACCCTGTTGTGGGATTATCTACACACTATTATAAACTTTTTATTAATATAAATAATTAAAAAAATAAGACCGTATTCATGTCAAAAAATGGTTTTATAACATTTTTAATTACACTATATCAGCCCAGGATATGGTTTGCCAACTCCCCGGGGATTTATTTATAATTAATTTTTAATGATAAAAAATAAGTTTATCAGAAAAAAGGATTAGAGGTCTATTATTTATATAGCCGCATCTTGTAATATTGTACTATGAGTACATAGATAGGTATAGAGTATAAAATGCGGATTTTAAGAAAAAAAAACAAGTTATTTTTAGTAAATGATAGAAAAAGCTTTAAGTTTTTAACTTATGTTTCATCGCTTTTATACATCGATACCGTAATTCGCAAATCGGCAAACTCCATATTCACAAAATTTTGCAGCAGAGACAAAAATATTTTAGAAATATTATCAAAATAATTTAATAGAAGTTTTTTTCACATTTATTAAGTAGAATAATGGTTTTCGGGTTATTTTAAATAAATAAAAACAATATAAATTCTTTCAAATTTTTATTTTATAATAGTCCGAGCAACTACCTTTTATTTCGAAGGAAAATGAAGTTAGCCGATGTGCGAATTAAGGTATCGACATGTATCTTATCTTTCGGAAAAATTGTAAATACCACGCCCGCCAGTACAAATCATCCCCCTCCTAACCAAAGCGCTGCCCAGCAAGAGCTTGACTAATTAATAAAAATAAGTGGTTATTAAAAAAGCCATGTCATGTCTGATATCTGTAATTCACAAATGGTGTATAACTTCCCAGTTGAGTAATTCCAATGAGTCGCGAATGTGATGGAGTAGATTCATAAAAAAAATGACTTTATATTCCCTCTTTCGGTATCCTTGCCTTTTTGTCTAGCAAAAAGAGTTTTAAGATACTGGTTAATTGATATTGGTAACGTTTAGTACTTCCCGTTTCTCCAGGTTTTTCTCCTGTAAACCTTAAGAGATAATAAAAATCTGATTACTGATTCCAAAACTACAGAATTAACCCAACAAACTGATATTTGTGTTAGTTAAGCTGAGGTTTCCTGGGACTGAGATGTCGGTCGGCAGAAACCGACATTCGCCCAAATCAAATACTCACTTTTAAATGAAACCACATTCAAGTGAATATTTGATTTCGAATATCGCTCACGGTCGGTTTCCGCCGACCAACAGCCTAGGAAACCCTGGCTTTAGTAAAGGGGGTACTGAGCGAGCAGACAAGTAACGCTAATTTGTGTCTGAAACATTATGTTAATGGCACAAGAAAATGGCGCAGTGTCAAATTATTATACAAAAAAGGACATAAATTATTACTAGTTAATTAAATTTTCCGCTTGTTGCTTGTTGAGAAATTTTAAGCTCACGCGCACATTTTCTTTGTTTTAAGAACAAATAATTTAAAAACATGTCATTACACTGTAAACGAAGATTAATATATGTACATAAATATTTTATTTTGTCGTGGTCAGCATTTTAAGTACTTCCGAATGAATCACATAAGAATAAGGGTAATAATTTATTGGGTTTTAATTTATAATTTTATAATTAAACCATAGGTTACATGTATTATAATATTTAAAATTCCACTTATACAAAAACCTACCTTTCTCCGAGATGAATGATTCAATGAATGAATGTAAAAAAAATCGTAAAAAGCCGCCTACTTAACTTTTTCCTTATTCGGCACATAATTCCACGAATGAATGAGTAACTAAGTTGGATCTACCTGTTTGAGTCATTATCGTAATCATCAAGGTCATTGTTACTATAGTATTTATTAACTAAGAACAAACATATATCTATGCCACATAACTCTATCTACTTTTACTACTAAGTTAAGCAGATTAATTTATAAAACAAGCGAATTTTAAACTGAATATTATGACTCATAACAAATGGGTATTATATAACATTAAAATAATTACGCAATGTAAAACAATTGAAAATAGGTAAATTAATTATTTAAATTTCAAAAATGTCAAGTATGTATTTTTAGATATTTAATTATATTTAAGTGTATTTACTTAAAATATTTATTATATATGTTCCTTCTAGTTTGAAATTCAAAATTTTTTTCTCGTGAGACAGTTAACGAAAGAGTAAAGATCTGGACACACCCGCACCGAGGCTGCACCGGGCCGGGATTCACAATGATAGAGGAAAGTGGGGCAGATTGAATAGAAAAAATTTAATAAGGTTTGTTCGTAAAGAATTCGGAAACTATCAGAAATCATCAGACACACACGCATTTCGTTAAAAGCGTTCGTAGAGAAGAAATCCCAAACTGCTAATCAAAAATCCCCTGTTCGCAGACGTTCAATATTTCGTTGTGAACCAGTTTTCAACCGTCAAAATAATCCGCCGATTTTGAAGAAATTTTTAGTTGGAGACATGCGCAATGGCCATAACTTTTGTGTTCTGTAATTTCATGAGATTTTATGTGGATTTTACTGAAGAATACAAAGTTCTTATTGATAAAGCGGTTGGTTGCACCTAAATTTTAAAAATAAACAATTAAAAACATCAACATAACTTTAGCTTAAAAACAATGATACAAGTATTTATAATAGGTTATCACAGACAATGAATATAGGCTACTAAACACTATCAGATAAAATTAGATAAGCTACTAACAACCACAAATATATAAAAAACAAAATTTAGAATTCAAAAGAAGTCAGTAAAATCACAGATATAAATTATAACATTAAAAGAGTTTAAAACCTAACAATTTAAATACCCTCACAACATACATTTATGATAAAACAAAGTCAATAATTAAAAAAGTTTCCATAAATAAACAAACAACAATCATTAAACTGGGCAAGTCAAAAATATAAAAATTTAAAATAGGCAAATATAAAATCATTCCAACCGACCAAGTCGAGAAGCTCAAATCACAATTAAAAATTTAAGACAAAATCAGTAGTGGGTTTCATTAAAAAACTCATCAACTGTATAGTAAGCTTTTGAAACTAAAATGTTTTTACCGCTTTCCGAAATTTTTTCTCACTATTAAGTTTTTTAATTCTTAAAGGCAGATGATTAAACATTTTCCTACTTTTATACAAGATAGAATCCCTGACTTGACTTGTGGAAGGTATAGGTAATTTAATACTATAAGTTTGTCTAGTGTTGTACATAGAAACTTGATTAATTTGACCCTTACATTTTCTGAAAACCAGACAGCAGGTTTCCAACAAATACAAACAGGGCAGTGTCAAAATTTTATGAGTTAAAAACAGTGGTTTACTTGAATCTCTGATTTTTGCTTTAAACATATATTTTAATGCCCTTTTTTGTAAAACAAATATCATATTAAATAAATACTGAGAACAACCTCCCCAAAAGCATATGCCATATCTTAAATGAGATTCTATCAGTGAGAAATATGCACTCTTAGTTATAGCTAAGTCCAGATTATTGGAAATAACTCTTATTGCATAACAGTTGGATGCTAGTTTTTACTTAGATACCTTATATGGGACTCAAACTTTAACTTATTATCTATATATACACCCAAAAATTTATTTTCACACCCTCTAGCCAATGCTTGATCCCCTAAACTGACCTCACCCAACGAACACTTAAAGGTAATGAGTTTTGTTTTGGATACATTTAAGGATAGATAATTGGCGTCAGTCCACTCCTTAAGCTTAGCAAGATCATTGTTGATATCATTCTCCAGCTGATCTGTATTTGCACCCACCCACAGTATAGTAGAGTCATCAGCAAATAGAGTAAACTTACCCCTGATATCAATTCCTGTTAGGTCATTGATGTAGATTAGAAAAAGTAAAGGTCCGAGAACGGAGCCCTGAGGCACCCCTGAATCAATTTCAAGGCTTCTGGAAGTCCCATTGTTGAATTCGACCTTTTGAAAACGACCAGAGAGATATGACCTAAACCAGTCTAAGGCATTTCCCCTTATGCCATAACTTTCAAGTTTCGACAGTAGTATACTGTGATTGACGCAGTCGAATGCCTTCGACAAGTCACAAAATACAGCTGCAGCTACATCACCATCATTAAGACTTATGTACAACATTTCAAGAAATCTAAAGACTGCATCATTTGTACCCAACATTTCAAGAAATCCAAACTGTTCAGGGCAAAGTACATTATGCTTTTTAAGAAATTGTTGCAATCGCTTTTTACGAGTTTTTCAATTATTTTCGCCAAAGTGGACAACAAGGCTATAGGTCTAAAGTTAGACGGGTCATTAAAATCCCCTCCCTTATACAAAGGTATTAAAATTGCCTTCTTTAAACAAGGCGGAAAATATCCGGACTCAAAAGAATGATTTATACAATCCACAAGGACCCTCAGAGCACAATCAGGCAAATGCAGAAAAATTTTAAGAGATAGTTCATCCCATCCTGAAGCATTTTCATTCTTTATTTCTTTAAAAATTTCCCTGACTTCACATACATCTGTGGGACTTAAGAAAAATGATTGTGCAATGTTAATGTTACTTAAATATTCCCTAAAATTATTTTTAGAAGTTATTTTACTATATAAATCCTTAGCTATGGAACAGTAGAAATCATTCATTTTATTACAATCCAATTTCGACTCAACCGGTGTATTATTATTCTTTCCTCTCAAATCGTTTACAATTTTCCAAGATTCTTTTTGTTTGTTTTTTGATTTTGTTATTCTGTTTTTAAAGTATAACTGTTTAGCGGCTTTTATAGTTGCCCTATATATTTTACGGTAATTAATAAAGTAGGATATAAAGTGATTATTGTCTTGAGCAAACTTTCTAATATAATGCAAAGAGCGCATATTTCTCGAAGAAACCTTTAAACCCTTAGTAAACCATGGCTTTTTAATCTTATTTTTTATTATTCTAAGAGGAAATGACCTATTAAAAGCAGAAGACAAAAAAGAATGAAATTTCTCTAAGGGCATATCAGCACTCAGAGCCGTACCCCAGTCCATCTCACTACATAATATCGAGAAATTTTCATAATTTTTTCTAGTGTACAACCTTCGACGCTCCTTAACTATCCTAGTCCTATTCCCCTCCATTGTAAAATTACATAATACAGCCTCGTGATCTGATAAACCTGCACCAACACTTCTACACTCTACCTTGTCATTGTCAATACTACTACACACATAATCTAGCAGTGTAGACGAATTTGAAGTTATACGCGTGGGTAACTCAACATGCATATTTAAATTAAAAGAATATAACAGAGCTAACAATGACTGGCATGGTATAGAAGCTTTGTCAAGAAAATCGACATTAAAATCTCCCGTTAAAATTATTTTTGCTTTTAAAGGTAGCTGTGAGAGAAGAGATTCTAATCTAAAAAGAAAACTAATTACATCACAAGAAGGAGGTCTATAAATACATAATATATACAGATTTAAATTGGAACAAAATACAATTGAAAATTCAAATTCTTTTTCCACAATTAAATAATTAAACTTTACAATGTTTACAAGACCATGAACTTCAAGAAATTTTCTATGTGCAAGAATCAACGTACCTCCGTGAACGGTTTTAGATCGACAGTAGCTAGAAAGTAGCTCATAGTTTTGCAAAAATAGTGGTTCATCCACCTTTAACCAATGTTCAGTTAGCAGAATAAAATCAGGATAATGTATACTATCAATAAATAAGTGAAGTTCATTAATCTTGTTACGTACAGATTGAATGTTTAAAAGCATCAAGGAGACCTCATTATTGTGACTTGCTTTTCGAAAAAAGGATTTACATTATTTTCTACACCTTCCACACTTATACTAGGTGAACATATTTCATCATACTCAGCTACACTACCAATATCTTCCACACTATCTCTGTAACAATCTGCGTAAGGAATATGTTTAAGAACAATATTTGATTCTAATGGATTCTTACAAATATAAGAGGAAATTAGCTCACACAGTGATTTATAACTGTATCTATATCCATGATTAGAACGCATATTTTCAACAATTCTTATAGATTTATTAAGGGTGTCATTGTTAAACTGAGACATACATTTATTAAATTTATTCAATGCACCCGTTCTTTCAGTGTTAAAGTCAGATTTATAGCAAAAAATAACATTTGTAAACTTACTTACAGATAGCATATTATAGAGATCTTTAGGATTAAAAAAGCCAATTTTATTAATATCTATCATGAATATAATAAAATCTCTATGACCAAAAGTGGTTGCATACTTAAAAATATTTTTAGAAATTTCATTTAAAGGTGCACCTGATTTTACTATTCCTTCTAAGTTATAAATATTACTGTCTAAGTTCTTCTTCAAATGGGTTGAATAGTTTTTAGCACTTACATCACCATATATTAAAACTTTCCTTTTACACATTAACTCCTGTTTATGAACGCTAGAAACTTCAGTGAACATATGCAAATTTTCACGAGTTTTATCTCTATCTATCTTATTTCGCAAATCAGTTAATTTGTAGCTATTGCGACTATAGTTTAGAATGTCAGTTTGTAACTTCTTCACCTCTTTAGCATAAGCATCGTTATCAACAGACAAGGACTCAATACTAGTTAATAAATTTTGGTTTAACAACCTAAGTTCGTTAAGATCAATTTCAAGCTTCTCGATTAAATCACCTTTTTCTTTGCACTCTTTGTCTAACATATCAACTTCGAAGATGTCTCGTGTATCTGATTTTTCATGATGAAGATACACACAAGGATCTGTCTGAGTCCCGATATGTTCAGCACTGGGATCCACCTGTGCTCCAAAGTCGCACACTTTACGGTCAGTTTGAATTTCAGTATCCTTTGTCGAAATTGATCTAGTCTGGGTGGCGGTATCTAAAAATGACTTTTCAATAATTGAAGAAACAGGTGTCAATTCTTCGATTTTTTTCTTTAGTTGTTGGATTTTTTGATCTTTTTTCTAACTCACTAAGCAGTTGAGCTTCACTATTTGTAGCTTCTTCGGCGAAGGTAACAGACTGTTTTTTAAGCCGTTTTATATACCTATTTTTTTCTTCTAGTTCTGTCTTCAGTTCGACTATTATTTTCCTAAGATCACCAACGGCATCATCATGATCTATACTAGTCACTAGTTCACTGCATTGGTTAGAGCAATAGATTAAGCTATCATTTATTATTACATATTGATTGTTAGTTCTTTTCCAACAACTTGGATGAAAAAAATTTTTACAAACCAGACAAAACCAATCCTTGTGTTCTCTAGTCTTACAGCATTTAAATTTTGAAGACATACTTATGTTTTTAATTTTTAAATTTTAATTTTTAAGTTTATAATTTTTTTTATAATTTTTTAAAGTCCAGACCTGTTCTTTACTAGGCTATCACCCCTTAACAAAAACCATAAATACAACAAACTGTTCATATTAGGTTTCCCTGGCAAAAAACAAGCGATAGCAAATCTGCATATTTTAAACTTGATAAGTTTTTTATTTACACTAAAATTAAATATTTAAATACACGATATTGTTATTTTTATGCACTACAATGTTATTTATGTTAAGATAACGGGCGTTTTTTTTTAGATAGTTATTTTCGGCTTTTTGTTAAACGATTACTTTTGCACCAATTTTTTTTTTTTTACACTACTTTAGCTAGGTATAATACCAGGTATAATCACGAAACACCGGAGTCGCACCTGCCACGACCACGA